>SJYO01045292.1:55316549-55332205 GCA_006410555.1 Capra ibex
CCGTAGGCCAGGGTAGTGAAGTACCCTTTATCTACCCCTTTGTCACCTTTGTCACAGTCTGAAATAAAACCCCCGAGGTTTTAGTGACGTCTACCACTGACGTCGGTACTTTAATTTTCTACGAATGAGGAACCTTCTTTTCAGTACTGGTTGGATCTATCGTATAACTTTTCGTCTTTGTAATGAAACGGTTGTTTCCAGGCAGATCAGTTCCGATACCAAAAAGGTCACCAGTACATACCTACACTCTCAACCTGACACTTCTTTGGACTTGCGGCTTCTTAACTACGAAACTTGACACCACGACCTCTTCTGAGAACTCTCAGGGAACCTGACGTTCCTCTACGTTGGTCAGGTAAGACTTCCTCTAGTCGGGACCCTAAAGAAACCTTCCTTACTACGACTTCGACTTTGAGGTCATGAAACCGGTGGAGTACGCTCCTCGACTGAGTAACCTTTTCTGAGACTACGACCCTCCCTAAACCCCGTCCTCATCTTCCCCTGCTGTCTCCTACTCTACCGACCTACCGTAGTGACTGAACAACCTCCACTCAGACTCACTTGAGGCCCTCAACCACTACCTGTTCCTCCGGACCGCACGACGCTAAGTACCCCAGCGTTTCTCAGATTGTGCTGACTCGCTGACTTGACTTGACTTTTATTTCAGAGAGTGACAAAGATAACAAAGGGGTAGACAGACGACTTGCACCGACCTCTGTTCTCGATCAGGTCAGAGACGGTAACGGTTAAAACACTAAGAACAACTACCGAACTAGTCAATCACCTTGAATGAAAGTCGGACTGAGCTCTAGTCGGTGAACAGTCAGGTCGTCCCCCGCGGGACCCAATTTCCTTAGTCCAGACGGAAGTACTCTACGAATCCGGAGTCAAACCCCTGACCCCGTCAATCGAATGTACTTCCTCCCATTTTGACCCGACATCAGAACCTGTCACCCTCCCAAAGTTCGAGGTCTGGACGAGAGAGGTTAAGTCCACTTCGGACCCTTCACAAGTCACCACTCTCTGTGAACCTTCGACGAGCCGCAACTGTACTCCCGTTCACATCTGTCACCACGTAACAGGGACTCCTTCATTCTTCAGTCGGTCCGAGTCTAGAGACTCAGTAGACGGTAGTCAGAGGGAGTCGGACCGGATTCATGGGACCTCCAGACACGAAACACTGTCCCCCGACGGAGTCGTCTTACAACCGGGAAGGTGTTGTAGAGGGCGACAGAAGACCCGTGTTTTGGAGTCTCCTAGTGTAACGTCCCGGAGATACGGACTGGATAGTGGACCCGGGGCCCGCCCTCTACCAGACCTCTTCGAACCTCTTCGTCGGGACTGAATCCCAAGTACTCTGACTCCAGACTTACAGTCGAAACGGACTGGCTGAACAACGGAACCCGTCCACTGTCACGGAGAGACTGTGTCAACTTACTTTCGGGTCTTTACTTGGAATTTGTATAATACCGGGTGACAAACTGGACCCTCGGTTCATATGAGTCACCCCTCTCCTCTCAGAAACGTTATTTACCACGACCCTTTTGACCTATATGAGTACGTTTTCTTTCCGTAACCCAGATGTGGTGAATGTCTTTTATCAAACTTTACCTCATTCCTGAATGTGTATTCTGGACTTTAGTAATTTGATACTCCTCTGTTGTCTCCTACTCTACCAACCTACCGTAGTGGCTGAGCTACCTGGACTCAAACTCATTCGAGGCCCTCAGCCACTACCTGTCCCTTCGGACCGCACGACGTCAGGTACCCCAGCGTTTCTCGACCTGTCCTCCTCGCTGGCTTGACTGACTTGACTGATCCTCTTTTGTCCCTTTCGTGAGAAACTGCAGTCTGAACCGCTACTACAAAAACCGGTGTTGTAGTTTTAGTGTTCGTTGTTTTCGTTTTTAGTCATTCACCTTGATGGAGTTTGATTTTTCGACGTGTCGTTATAGTCGTTAGTTGTGTTACTTTTCCATTGGATTCCCCACCTTCTTTTATAAAAGTTTAGTATATAGACTATCCTCCAATTATAGGTTTTAGATATTTATTAAGTATATTAGTTATCGTCTTTGTTTTTGTCTGGAGGGTTATTTTTTACCTGTCTCCTGAACTTATCTGAAAAAGAGTTTCTTCTGTATGTTTACCGACCGTTCATGTACTTCTCCTTGAGTTGTAATGATTATTAGTACCTTTGTCGTTTAGTTTTGGTGACACTCTATAACGGGGTGTAGATAATCTTACCGATAGTAGTTTTTCCTTTCTTTATTTCACAACAACTCCTCCACCTCTTTTCTCTTGGCAGTGCATGACAACCGACCTTGTATTTAACCATCTCGTGATACTTTTTGTTATACCGCCAAGAAGTTTTTTAATTTTTATCTCGATGGTATACTAGGTCGTTAGAGTGAAGACCCATACATATGTTTCCTCTATTTTGGCGATAGATCTTGTAGAATTTTTTAGTACTAAATAAACGAACATAAAGATTGTACTTCCTATCAAATGATATATGTGACAAAAACGATTTGTACTATTGACTGTTGAGAAGTAGAGTTGAGTATCTCTGGAAGGAGTGAGATAAAAAATTTTATAACAGGTCTATAAAATAACACGACTATATAGTGGCAAATAATAGGGTAAAAAGAGCAGGACGTGTCTATTCGTTAGGAAACGATAATGTTTACTGCAATGTTTAATACGATTGTACCAACAACTGTGTACAGAAGTCTCATCTAAGGATCTTCAATCTGACAACTGTCCGATTTTTGTACAGTAAAACAATTTGTAACGAGTTAAGGACAGGGGTCCTTGACGTAATAAAACCTAAGGATGGTCGATACAGACTCTTTCTGACAAAGACGTATCAGAATCATTACCTCAAACGACGGTTCGAAAACTTAAAGGCGGGCAAACCTTCTGTCCCTTGTCATGTCGAAGTTACACCTCAAAAGATAAGTGTATGGGTTTGGTGTCACGAAATTGATGTCCCCGTAATCTCACGCAACATTGTATACCCTTCCGATCGGAAACAACTACGAAAAGAGGAAATCCCCGAAGGATCACAAGAACGGACAAATGAAAAATATACTTCAGATCTTAGTTGAAGAATTTTAAATAACCATGAAATAACTTTAATATGATTACTTCTTTAAACTGTAAAAATAATACAACATTAGTAAGGTAGGTTCCTGTTCCCTACAAGGATAAATTCGTATGAAAACTTAGAAACTGTTTACAAAATTTTAAAACTATTAAAGGATTCCGTAAATAAAGATCACATTTCAAAACAACGTAATTTACGTATTACAGAATGTAATTTAGAAATTTGAAAAAGCACACATTCTTATAGTCACTAAAAACCACGATTATATTTTATACTAACTTACGAAAGTAGTAAATATACGAAACCTAAATTGTACCTTAGAAGACCGAAGATGTCTATGTGTTAGTACAATAGATGTTACCACAGAAGTAAAGATTAAAACCACATAGACTAAAAATTTTAGGACACGTTATGCAATCGATGAAGAAGGTAATGTTATACTTTCTCATCACTTCAATCACCTGTACGAGGGGAAGAATTAGAATTACCTTTTCAGAAACATAAAGAGATAAGTTCTCCAATAATCAGGTAAAATATCGAATACACGTATATCGAAAATTTTTAATATTTATTCACAAATAAAAAGACTTCAAGAAAAGTTGTAAACACTCTTATTTAAGATAGTAAAAAGGGAGGAATCTATATAAATCTATTCTTTAATATAATTTCTAAAGGTGGTAGAACATAAACTCGTATTACTTATTAAAAATTTTATATGAAACATAAGACGAACGATTTAAAATAAAACCTAAAACCTTAATTATAAGTAATGACTTTAATTAGTCATCAAAAGAAAAAATACATCAAAATGGTTCAACCCTACACTTAAAATATAGATGAAGTCTTTTTCTTAACTTTCTAATAGAAAAAATGTGAAACGTTAGTAGATTCGTAATAACCTTAAAACACAGAACCTTCCTTTATTCATATCGTCCCTTACCAAGAGGGGTTTTCGTAGACGTCCCTCGTACCAGGACCATTGTGAAACCAAAGTTAGGTCACTTTGATGCAACCTGAAAGTCGGAGGTCTTGAAAATACATTTTCGTATTTACAGACAACAAAATTCAGTCATTCAACTACGGTTAAACAATTTCGTCAGTATTCTTAGATTGTGTTATCTAACTGACTATCAAAACCGGTGTATTTTTAAACCATGTCTTCGTAAAATGTCTCGACAACGTCTTATTACCTCCTGAATTGATCAAAGAAAAAAAAATTCCCTTCTTTTTACTTTATTATTCCATTAAGTAATGTCCTTTCTGAATTTGACATGGCCGTATGGAGCCTCTATTACACCCCAATCAAGGTCTGGTGGTGTTATTTCGTTCAAGTGTGTTTAAAAATCAACGAATCACGTAGATTGCTGTCTTAGTAGAGACAAGCAAAGGTTCCGTTTAGTAGGTCATAGTGTTATTAGGTTCAGATACGGGGTTGGCGATTCCGACTTCTTCGACTTACCAAGATACTTCTGGATGTTCTGGAAGATCTCGATTGTTGTTGTTTTTTTCTACAGGAAAAGTAGTATCCCCTGACCTTACGTTTTCATCCTTCAGTTCTCTATGGACCTCATTGTCCATCCAAACCGGAACCGCATGTTTTACTTCCCGTTTTCGGTTGTCTCAAAACGGTTCTCTTGTTAAACCAGTATCGTTTGTCGGAGAGGGTTGTTGTGTTCCACGCTGAGATGTGTACCTGTAGTGGTCTACCAGTTATGGCTTTAGTCTAACTAATATAAGAAACGTCGTTTTCTACCTCTTCGAGATATGTCAGTCGTTTTTGTTCTGGTCCTCGATTGACACCGAGTATAGTACTTGAGGAATAACGTTTTAAGTCTGAATTAACTTCTTTCATCCCTTTTGGTGATCTGGTAAGTCCATACTGAATTCATTTTAGGGAATCCTAATATGTCACCTCCCCTGTTTATCTAAGTTCCCTAATCTAGACTATCTGTCTCACGGACTTCTTGATACCTGCCTCCAAGAACTGTAACATGTCCTCCGTCACTAGTTCTGATACGGGTTCTTTTTCTTTACGTTTTTCTGTTTTACTAACAGACTCCTCCGGAATGTTTATCGACTCTTTCCTTCTCTTCGATTTCCGTTTCCTTTTTATGGGTTTCATTACGAGTTTTAACAGGTTCGGTCTGAAGTTGACATGCACTTGGTACTTGAAGGTCAACAAGTTCGACCTAAGTCTTTTTCGTCTCCTTGGTCTCTAGTTTAAGGGTTATAGGTAACCTAGTAGCTTTTTCGTACTTTCAAGGTCGTTTTGTAGAGGAAGACGAAATAACTGATACGGTTTCGGCAACTGACACAACTAGTGTTATTTGACACCTTTTAAGAAGTTCTCTACCCTTATGGTCTGGTGGGTTAGACGGAGGACTCTTTAGACAATACGTCCAGTTTTTCCTTGTCAATCTTGACCTGTACCTTGTTGTCTGACCAAGGTTTAGTCCTTTCCTCATACAGTTCCGACATATAACAGTGATACGAATAAATTAAATATACGTCTCATGTAGTACTCTTTACAACCCGACCTACTTCGGGTTCGACCTTAGTTTTAACGGTCCCCTTTATAGTTATTTGAGTCTATACGTCTACTGTGGTAGAAATACCGTCTTTCGTTTTTCCTTGATTTCTCAGAGAACTATTTTCACTTTCTCTCACTTTTTAACTGAATTTTGAGTTGTAAGTCTTTTGATTTTAGTACCATAGGTGAGGGTAGTGAAGTAACGTTTATCTACCCCTTTATTACCTTTGTCACTGTCTGAAATAAAACCCCCCGAGGTTTTAGTGACGTCTACCACTGACGTTGGTACTTTAATTTTCTGTGAACGAGGAACCTTCTTTTCGATACTGGTTGGATCTATCGTGTAATTTTTCGTCTCTGTAATGAAACGGTTGTTTTCAGATAGATCAATTTCGATACCAAAAAGGTGATCAGTACATACCCACACTCTCCACCTGATATTTCTTTCGACTTGCGACTTCTTAACTACGAAAACTTGACACCACAACCTCTTCTGAGAACTCTCAGGGAACCTGTCGTTCCTCTAGGTTGTCTTTAGTCAGAACTTATAAGAAACTTTTCTGACTATAACTTCGACTTTGAGCTTATGAGACCAGTTGACTACGTTTCTTGGTTGAGTAACCTTTTCTGAGACTACGACCCTTTCTAACTTCCACCCTCCTCTTCCCCTGCTGTCTCCTACTCTACCAACCTACCGTGGTGGTTAAGTTACCTGTACTTAAACTCATTTGAGGTCTTCAACCACTACCTGTCCCTTCGGACCGTACGACGTCAGGTACCCCAGCGTTTCTCAGTCTGTACTGGCTCACTGACTTAACTTGACTATGAGTGGACTTACGTCTCAAGGTTTCTTATTGTTCCCCTCTATTCTTTCGGAAGGAGTCGCTAGTTACGTTTCTTTATCTTCTTTTGTTATCTTAAACTTTCTGATCTCTAGAGAAGTTCTTTTAATCTCGATGGTTCCCTTGTAAAGTACGTTTCTACCCGTGTTATTTCCTCTCGTTATCATAACTGGATTGTCTTCGTCTTCTATAATTCTTCTCCACCGTTCTTATGTGTCTTCTTGATATGTTTTTACTAGAAGTACTGGGTCTATTGGTACTACCACACTAGTAAGTGGATCTCGGTCTGTAGGACCTTACACTTCAGTTCACCCGGAATCCTTCGTAATGATGTTTATTTCAATCGTCTCCACTATCTTAAGGTCAACTCGATAAAGTTTAAAATTTTCTACTACGACACTTTCACGACGTGAGTTATACAGTCGTTTAAACTTTGTCGTCACCGGTGTTCTGACCTTTTCCAGTCAAAAGAAAGATTAGGGTTTCTTTCCGTTACGGTTTCTTACAAATTTGATGACGTGTTAACGTGAGTGGAGTGGACGATTTTTTCATTACGAGTTTTAAGAGGTTCGGTGTGAAGTTGTCATACACTTGACTCTTAAGGTCTACAAGTTCGACATAAATCTTTTCCGTCTCCTTGGTCTCTAGTTTAACGGTTGTAAGTGACCTAGTATCTTTTTCGTTCTCTTAAGGTCTTTTTTGTAACGAAGACGAAATAATTGACGTGGTTTCGGAAACACACCTAGTGTTGTTTGACACCTTTTAAGAAGTTCTCTACCCTTATGGTCTGGTGAACTAGACGGAGGACTCTTTAGACATAAGTCTAATTCTTCGGTTGCCAATCTGCTCTGTACCTTGTTACCTGACCAAGGTTTAACCCTTTCCGCATACAGTTCCGACATGTAACAGTGGGACGAATAAATCGAATATACGTCTCATGTAGTACTTTTTACGGTCTGACCTACTTCGTGTTCGACCTTAGTTCTAGCGACCCTCTTTATAGTTATTGGAGTCTATACGTATACTGTGGTGGAAATACCGTCTTTCGTTTTTCCTTGATTTCAATTTCTCCTCTCACTTTTTTGACCGAATTTTGAGTTGTAAGTCTTTTGATTCTAGTACCGTAGGTCAGGGTAGTGAAGTACCGTTTATCTACTCCTTTGTCACTGTCTGAAATAAAAGAACCCGAAGTTTTAGTGACGTCTACCACTGACGTCGGTACTTTACTTTTCTCCGAACGAGGAACCTTCTTTTCGATACTGCTTGGGTCTGTGGTATAATTTTTCGTCTCTGTAATGAAAGACTGTTTTCAGGTATATCAGTTTCGAAACCAAAAAGGTCAGCAGTGTATACCTACACTCTCGACACGGTATTTCTTTCGACTCACGGTTTCGTAACTACGAAAACTAGACACCACAATCTCTTCTGAGAACTCTCAGGGAACCTGACGTTCCTCTAGTTTGGTCAGTTAGGATTTCCTTTAGTTGGTACTTCTAAGTCCCCTTCCTGACTACGACTTCGACTTTGAGGTCATGAAACCGGTGGACTACGTTTCTTGACGGACGGAAGTTTTCTGGGACTACGACCCTTTCTAACTCCCGTCCTCCTCTTCCCCTGCTGTCTCCTACTCTACCAACCTACCGTAGTGACTGAGTTACTCATACTCAAACTCGTTTGAGACCCTCAACCACTACCTGTCCCTTCGGACCGTACGATGTCAGGTATCCCAGTGTTTCTCAGCCTATGTTGACTCACTTACTTGACTTGAATTGACTCACGGAGAGTTTCAATACAAACATGATGTTACATATACACATGTGATATATGTAAATGACTTATATGTACAGATGTGATGTGGTATCAGATAACACCCGTTCTCTTAATTCAGATTTTTTACATGTATGGAATTAAATTTTTATAAAATAACGATTTTTTAAGACTAGTAGACTTGGAAATCGCTTAACATCACTATTGTAGTTTTCAGTGTCTAGTATTCAGGGATTATTGTTTACACTAGTGTCACTTTTTCAAAGCTGATAAAGTTCTTAATGGTTTTGTACTGTGTCTCTGTCTTTCATTCGTATATGACAACCTCTTTACCGTGGGTGTCTGAACGTGGTGTCTCCTAACGGTGTTTGGAAGTCAGACAATTTTAACGTTGTAGACACTTCGTGTTATTTTGTTTCATGTTGTTTTACTCTATACCAACGTATTTCTTACTTGACGCTAGTACCTTGTGTTGAGCTGAGTCATCACTGTAAAAATGACTCAACGTTTTCCAGTAGCAACTTATGTCAAAATGGTTTTAACACTATATGAACATAACGTTCTCATATCTCCAACATTGTCTTTGGCGTTAATCTCAACCCTCCAGTCTTCCCCCGCGAGAGTGTGGGAGACTGGCATCGTCTCGGGTCGTCCTCTGAAAAGGAGGGATCGTTTCTGAGTCCGTTACTTTTCGGTGTCTAGAAAACAAAGGATCTCAGGAGGGCTGAAGAAACGAATACACTCACGTACGATTCAACAAGTCAACACAGACTGAGAAACACTCAGATAGGAGACAGGAACCCTAAGAGGTCCGTTCTTATGACCTCACCCAACGACAAAGGAAGAGGTCCTCTAGAAGGGGTGGGTCCCTACTTTAGAAGACGCAACCGTTCACCCAAGAAATGGTGATCGTGCTGAACCCTTCGGGGGGGGGTGGTGGTGAAGGAAAAGGAGAGACATTTTCGTAAGAGAAAGGGAACGACCCGTCCCTGAAAGTGAACCGGGTGGTACCAACGTTTGGGGTTCAACGTTAAGAAACGACTAGGAATTACAAAAACGACCTCTTTATTGGCCGATAGACAAAAAACAAAAAAAAATTCATTGTACTAGAAACGGATTTGCAGAGACAGAGAGAATAAAAGTAAGAGAATAAGAGATATGGAGGAGTGACAGAAAGAGAAATACGGAGATAAAGACAGAGACAGACCTAAGGAAAATTAGACTAAATGGAAGAAACAGAGAATGAGAAACACACACAAGGAATGAGAGAGAAGACAGACGGACAGAGACGGAGACAGAGAGTTGAGAGGTAGGTCTACGGAGGTAGACAAACAGAAATTAGAGGTGGGGTGGGAGTAAAGACCGTAAGAAACAGAGACCTACAGAAACAGAAAGGGGCTTTGTCCCTATGGACTAGTACTCGAGATGTTGAAAGGAGGATTCGGTCACTGAAAAGAACTACCCTATTGGGTTGATGATAGGGGAGTTGCGGGGGAGGGTAGTGTTGACGAGGGACTGTCAAACCTAGGAAAGTGGAGGAATTACGTGACCCCATGGGTAGGGGAAGAGTGCCGTACACCCTTCCTTCTCTTTCGACCCAAGAAGGGGAGTTTTGGTGAGAAAGTGCAATCCCCCGAGTCGGGGGTATTACGGTATGCTACCGTCACGGGTCCGTCTTTTCTGTGTGGGATCGGAGACGACGTAGTGTATACCCTTAAGGTGTCCGTAGAGTCTGAGGTTTCGTTTCGAGGACGGGTCTTTGTCATCAAGGGTGCCATACATCCACAGGTAAAGGTAACCCCCAGTCAGTCGACCACTGGGTCAGTCAATCGGACAGGCAGTCACGGTGTACGGTGCTCGATACCCGTGACGATCTCCGAGGGACCCCTTAGCCAGCGAGAAAGTCCTCAACTGACCTGGAGTCTATACCCTCTATACCAGGACTCTATACCCTCTATACTCTGTTCAACTAAAGAAATGATTGTGAGTCTGGACCCGACCCTAAACCGTCTTACGTCCCCCGTGGGTCTCCGTAGGACATTGGACGTGGAGACAGAACAAGACAATTCCACTTCGGACCTTTTACGGTTCCTCTAAAACCGTTCCTATCCTCTAAGATGGACGACGTGGTTACACTCGTCCTACCAATCCCATTATTGGAGTTCCCGGTTCTTCCGTCCACACCCGTGTACAAACGGGGAAGTACTTTCGATTTCTCTTCCAGGTCCGAATAAAGTTACAGAGTTAGGTAGAAGGTGAACCAGGTCTGGGTGTCTTTCCCCGAGAGACGGAACAAGGGAGACGGTCCGAAGGACCGGAAGTCATAGTAGGGGTGAGGGTCAGGAAGTCGTTCTCAGGGTGCCTCAGTGGTAGAGCCCCCCAAGAGGGGGAATGGGTAAAGAGGTCACGGTTCCCGAGTTCCCGTGGGTCCTCTTTGACCATTCCTCTACTCCCTTTCTTCGGATCGTCATCACGGTAAGTCTCCTACAGGGTCTGTGTCGTACTAGCGTCTCCCTAGAAACTTCGTAATTTTTCTCCCTAAACCCCCTGAAGGGACTTCCAGGTCACCAATTCTGAGGTGGGAAGGTTTAGTCCCCCGCACTCAAGTTAGGAACTAACCCTTTGATTCTAAGGTGTACGACGTGTCGTGTCGGTTTTTTTTTAAAAAAAATAATATTTTTTCGTGTGGTTTTCTCCCCAAAACATGAGGGTATCACCAGTTTGTAACGGATCCTCGACTTCCTCTAGTTTCCTTCAGGGTCCGTAAAGACCAAGAAGGAGACCTGTTTCCCTGACGTTATCGAGTTTCTACACGGAGTCTCATTCTATAATCGTACTTTGTGATTGACCCCAGGAGCGGTATGTCTCTGTGAGTTTCCATAACTTCCGTGGACCCGTACCTTCGTTGTCACAAGTCACATTGGTCATGGGTGTCGTCACGAGGGTAGTGTCTGTAGAAACCATACTCGGGACCTTCTCTCTCATCGAAACTACCCAGTCCTCCCTCACGGGTCACGGGACGAGACAGATCAACCCTTCTAACCTTGCGTAGACCACCATGTTTCGGTGTCGTCTTCCAGGAGGATGTCACTATTTACAGTTGTTGTCGGTCACGTCTTCACACTGACTTGTAGCGCTCCAGGACACATCCTTTCGTTACGTAAATGGAGCGTCTTCCCTTTCTCCTTCAGGTTTGAGTCTAGTTTGAAGAAGCTAGGTCAACCGGAGTCATGGGGTCTGGGTGCCCCTCCCCGACGGAGGAATCAATAAAGGCCGTCTCAAACACGTTCCGGAGGGACTGTAATTGTGGTGAGAACGGGGTCCGTTCCTAAGGGTTGGTCAATGGACCCTGTCACGAAAGAGGGTCTGCGGAGGTTTCCGGGACCCGAGTAACACCCCTACAAATGCTCCTGTAAGCTTGGAATGTATTTAAAGTTTTCTGGGTACACCTTTCTCGACCTTGCCCCTTTGGGGACGTCTTTCCGAAGTTGACACTTCGCGCAAGTACTAACCTCCTCTAGACTGCCGGTGTCAACAGTAGGGAATTTACTGACCTTTCTTTCCCTCATACGAACCTCACTGGAAGGGAACAAAAATGGTCTAAAGGGTTATAGATAAAAAGTCAGTTTAAGTCGTCCAAAGATGGGACGGTGGGTGGTGGTCGAACAACCGTATTCTGGTGCTAGAGTCCGTCGGTCGGAGTACCGCTTCCCCGGGAGGTTGGGGGAATCTCTAGTGACCTTAAAAAGTCTCTTTGAAAAGGTTTACACTGTTATTATGACATGTATGGTCCTGTACCTACTCACAGAGGGTCCTGATCCCTCCCTCTCTAACCTCACACCGACTCTCGTGAAAGACCGAAGGAAGTGACCAAAGGAGTTCCTTAGTAAGTAAGTTGTGTATGATACACAGTGACACGGTTTGGTGTGTCTACGGTGGGAGGAGGACTGCTGTTAGCCTCAGATGCGCACAGTCAGTCTCGACCTACGACCCTACATGAAAGCCAACTCAAGAGGACCTTCGTCTGGGATTCCGTCATTAAACTCCTGTTTATTAAATGCACCCTTCACTAGGTCCTTCGTAAAAAGTCTCTTAGCCGAACACTCCGCCCCTCATCTTCCTTCGGTATTTCCCCCGTCCCGACTCCTCAAATGACAACCCCCGTGCCTCCCGCGTAGGACAACCTTTTGAGAGTCTCGAAAGTATCTCGGACGGAATCTTAAAGGGTGAGACCTACTCTTTCTCCTCCATAAATAGGAGGGTGAGGATAGACAGTAACCGATTCCCGACGAGGGACTTTGGGGAGTCCGTCTCTTAGTGTCCGAATATCATCTACGGTGACCGTACGTTACCTCACCTCTCACGGGACCCTGATACCTGTCCCGTGTCTTCCCCGACGACTTTTAAAACCGACTTTACTTGTGAATAATATTTTGATGTACAGAAAATTTAAAATAGATGAACCGGTGCGGGTGTCGTACGCACTAGAATCAAGGGGTTGGTCTATAGCTTGTGTACGGCGGACGTGACCCAGAATGGTTGACCTGGCGATCCCTTCTGGGGATTTCGATGTACAGAATTAGATGGGTCTGACGATATCGTTTTATGGTACTTGACCCACTTAATTTGAAGTCTTTAAATAGAGAGTGACAAGACTTCAGACACTTCAGGTTTAAGTTCCGAGACCTTCTAAAGTACAGACCACTCCAAGGGGAAGGACCAAACATCTACCGATGGTGCAGGAACGACATAGGGCGGTCTCTCTCTTTCTAGTAAAGAGAGTAAGGAGAAGAATATCTGTGATTAGGGGTAACAACTTCCGAGGTGGGCTGAGGTGGGAGTACTGGATTAGTGGAGGGTTTCCGGGGTCAAGGATTATAGTGGTGTAACCCACGACCCCTAAGTTGTGTCCTTAAAACTCCCTTGTGTTTGTAAATCTGGTGTCATGATATCATTATTTCCGTGGCACCATAACTGTTTTCCTATGTGTGTCTAGTTACCTGTCACGTCTTCACTTAAGTGTACGTTGATCAGTCAACTGCCAACTGTTTTCACGTTTCCCTTAAGCAGTCTCTTTCTTACCAGAAAAGTTGTTTACTACGGTCTTGTCAACCTATAGGTAAATGTTTTTATACTTGGAACTCGGTACGAAGTATAGTAAACGTTCTTGAGTGAGTTTTACCTAGTATCTGTATTTACGTTTTTAATTTTGATACCTTGGATATCGTCTTTTGTATTCCTCTTTTAGAGACACTGGAATCCAATACGTTACTAAAGAGTCCATTTTTTGGTTTTCGTACTACTTCTTTTATGATTACTTACGCTGCAGTAGTTTTAATTTTGGAAGACGAGAAACTTTTTAGTGACAATTCTTTTACTTTTTTGTCCGGTGGTTCCTGAGGGTTAAGCCTTTCTTTCAGAATGCAAAATTTCTTGGGATAACACCCTGAAGAGACCACTACCTCACCAATTCTTAGACGGAACGTTACCTCCCCTGCACCCAAGTCACGGACCAACCTCTTGATTCTAGGGTGTATGGAGCCCCCGTTGATTCGAGGGCGTGGTACGGATCTCTCTTCTGACGCACGGTGTTGATTCTGGGTTGTGTCGATTCAGTTATAATTTTTTTCTTTTCTCGGGATAGAACTCTTCTTATTAAGACCCACTAACATGTACCCCTAGACACATTCTTTTATCCGAAAGAAAATTAAAAAAATTTTATGTTTAAATAAAGAAAATTAACCTCCAACTAATGAAATGTTATAACATAACCAAAACGGTATGTAATTCTACTTAGACGGTGCCCACATGTGTACAAGGGGTAGGACTTGGGGGGAGGGAGGAGGGAGGGGTGTGGTAGGAAGACCCAGTAGGGTCACGTGGTCAGGGTTCGTAGGTCATGGTACGTACTTTGGACCTGACCACTAAGCAAAGCATATACTATAATATATACAAAGTTACGGTAAGAGGGTTTAGTAGGACGGGAGTAGGAGAGGGTGTCTCAGGTTTTCTGACAAGATATGAAGACACTGAGAAAAGGACAGAACGTATGTCCCAGTAGTAATGGTAGAAAGATTTAAGGTATATATACGTAATCATATGACATAACCACAAAAAGAAAGACCGAATTAAGTGAGGTATATTATCCGAGGTCAAAGTAGGTAGAGTAATCTTGACTAAGTGTACATAAGAAAAATTACCGACGCATTATGAGGTAACACATATACATGGTGTCCAAAGAATAGGTAAGTAGACGACTACCCGTAGATCCAACGAAGGTACAGGACCGATAATATTTGTCACGACGTTACTTGTAACCCCCATGTGTATAGAGAAAGTTAAGACCAAAGGAACCACACATATGCGTCGTCACCCTAACGACCCTGTATTCCGTCAAGATAAAGGTCAAAAAATTCCTTAGAGGTGTGACAAGAGGTATCACCGACATGATGAAACGTAAGGGTGGTTGTCACATCCTCCCAAGGGAAAAGAGGTGTGGGAGAGGTCGTAAATAACGAACATCTGAAAACCTAGTGTCGGTAAGACTGACCGCACTTTACCATGGACTAACACCAAAACTAAACGTAAAGAGACTATTACTCACTACAACTCGTAGAAAAGTACACAAACAATCGGTAGACATACAGAAGAGACCTCTCTACAGATAAATCAAGAAACCTGGTAAAAAACTAACCCAACAAATAAAAAGACCTTAACTCGACGTCCTCAACGAACATATAAAAACTCTAATCAAGAAACAGTCAACGAAGTAAACGATAATAAAAGAGGGTAAGGTTTCCGACAGAAAAGTGGAACGAATATCAAAGGAAAAAACACGTCTTCGAAAATTCAAATTAATCCAGGGTAAACAAATAAAAACGGAAATAAAGGTTATAAGACCCTCCACCCAGGATCTCCTAGGACGACACTACATACAGTCTCTCACAACACGGATACAAGAGGAGATCCTCAAAATATCAAAGACCAGAATGCAAATCTAGAAATTAGGTAAAACTCAAATAAAAACACATACCACAATCTTTCATAAGATCAAAATAAGGAAATGTTCACCAACTGGTCAAAAGGGTCGTGTTGAACAATTTCTCTAACAGAAATTAGGTAACATATAAGAACTGAGGAAAGACAAGTCAGCGAGTCAGCACAGACTGAGAAACGATGGGGTACTTAGCGTCGTGCGATCCGGAGGGACAAGTAATGGTTGAGGACCTCAAGTGAGTCTGAGCGCAGGTAGCTCAGGCACTACGGTAGGTCGATAGAGTAGGAGACAGTAGGGGAAGAGGAGGACGGGGGTTAGGGAGGGTCGTAGTCCCAGAAAAGGTTACTCAGTTGAGAAACGTACTCCACCGGTTTCATGACCTCAAAGTCGAAATCGTAGTAAGGAAGGTTTCTT
>SJYO01045292.1:55332214-55350759 GCA_006410555.1 Capra ibex
TGGTATCAAGTTTTCGTAGTTAAGAAACCGTGAGTCGAAAGAAGTGTCAGGTTAAGAGTGTAGGTATGTACTGGTGTCCTTTTTGGTATCGGAACTGATCTTCCTGGAATCAGCCGTTTCATTACAGAGACGAAGACTTATACGATAGATCCAACCAGTATTGAAAAGAAGGTTCCTCATTCGCAGAAAATTAAAGTATCGATGTCAGTGGTAGACGTCACTAAAACCTCGGGGGGTTTTATTTCAGACGGTGACACAGGTGACAAAGGGGCAAATAAAGGGTACCTCACTACCCTGGTCTACAGTACTAGAAGTAAAAGACTTACAACTCGAAATTCGGTTGAAAAAGTGAGAGGAGAAAGTGAAAGTAGTTCTCCGAAAAATCGAGGAGAAGTGAAAGACGGTATTCCCACCACAGTAGACGTATAGACTCCAATAACTATAAAGAGGACCGTTAAAAATAAGATCGAACACGAAGAAGGTCGGGTCGCAAAGAGTACTACATGAGACGTAAATTCAATTTATTCGTCCCACTGTTATATGTCGGAACTATATGAGGCAAAGGATAAACCTTGGGCAGACAACAAGATACAGGTCAAGATTGACAATGAAGGACTGGACGTATGTCCAAAGAGTTCTCCGTCCAGTCCACCAGACCATAAGGGTAGAGAAAGTCTTAAAAGGTGTCAAATAACACAGGTATCCACGCACCTAAATAGAGACCCGAAAGACAAAACAAGGTAACTAGATATAAAGACAGAAACACGGTCATGGTATGACAGAACTACTGACACCGAAACATCATCTCGGACTTCAGTCCATCCAACTAAGGAGGTCAAGGTAAGAAGAAAGAGTTCTAACGAAACCGATAAGCTCCAAAAAACATAAAGGTATGTTTAACACTTTAATAAACAAGATAGAGACACTTTTTATAACAACCATCGAAATATCCCTAACGTAACTTAGATATTTAACGAAACCCATCATATGAGTAAAAGTGATATAACTAAGAAGACTAGGTGCTTGTACCATATAAAGAGGTAGATAATGACAGGAGAAACTAAAGAAAGTGGTCACAAAACATCAAAAAATTTTTATTAAAAGAAATAAAAACAACTTCAATATGTAAATCCATTCTCGAAGGGATTACCGAGTCTTCCATTTCTTAGACGGACTTTACACCCTCTGGGCCCAAACTAGGGACCCAACCCTTCTAGGGGACCTCTACCCTTACCGTTAGGTGAGGTCATAAGAACGGACCTTTTAGGGTACCTGTCTCCTCGGACCTTCGATGTCCAACGTTTCTCAGTCTGTCCTGACTCGCTGATAGTGAGTGAGTATGTACTTCTATTTGATTCTTCAGTGTACGAAAATGTTTCATACAACACTTCTCATAGCCAACGAATGGTCGTCGGAGGGGGATCTCCTTTGGTAAAGATCAAATAGTAGAACCGTAAACATAGAGGTAAAGATTCATTATAGGTAATATAATTGTGGAACTATTTTATTACGACGTAGACCTGAAAAGTCAAAATCTAGATCAGGTAACTTAAGGGTACTGACTTTTCCTCTAAAAACAGGTGGAGGAACGAGGGATGTGGAGACCGTGGATCCGAGTGGGAGGGTGGCGGTGATGGAGGGTAGTTGTGATATACGAGGAACACTAAACTAGGCGCGACAACAAATGTAATAGTACTAATGCTTTTGTACAACATCAACTTGAGACAACATTTGGGTTGTGGAAAAGGGAAGACTATACCGAAAAAATAAAAGAGACTCCACTTTTTTTTAACAGACTAAAACACAAACGATGTAAAGGTTACATGTAACCAGAAAGGTCCACCGCGTCACCATTTCTTAAACGGATGGTTCGTCCTCTGTGTCCTCTACTCCTAAGTTAGGACCCTAGCCCTTCTAGGAGACCTCCTCCTTTGCCGTTGGGTGAAGTTATTAGAACGGACCTTTTAGGGTACCTGTCTCCTCAGACCACCCGATGTCAGGTACTCCGGAGTTCTCAACCTGTGTTGACTCGTGCATACTCAACGACGACGACGATTCAGTGAAGTCAGCACAGGTTAAGACACGCTGAGGTATCTACCGTCGGGTTGTCCGAGGGGACAGGGACCCTAAGAGGTCCGTTCTCGTGACCGCACCCAACGGTAAAGGAAGAGGTTACGTACTTTCACTTTTTACTTTCACTTCAGCGAATCAGCACAGGCTGAGAGTCGCTGGGGTACCTGGGGTCGGGTGGTCCGAGGAGGCAGGTACCCTAAAAGGTCCGTTCTCATGACCTCACCCCACGGTAACGGAAGAGACGCACACTTAACTCTCTCGTAGATAAGTTGGTGTAGGAGAAGTGGTCAACGGGTTAGAGGAGAGGTGCATAAGTAGTCACGGTCTACAAGAGATAATTAAAGTGGAAAGTCTTCTACTTAAAGGACCCCGGGAGACTGGGAGAGGTTAGACCAGACCATCAAGGCACAAAAAAAAAAAAAGAAAAAAAGAAAAACTTCATCGTTTGCGTGTTACGAAAGAATTTTAAAAACACAGCTACAGCTCAACTATATGTTATAATATACAATGTCCGTATAATATATCACTGACTGTAAAATTCCCAATATGAGGTAAATATCAATATCATTTTATAACCGAGATAGGAAGTCCAACACGTTATATAGGAACGTCGAATAAAATATGTATTGTCAAACATGGAGAATCAGGGGGACCCAAAGGGCCACCGTGATTACCGTTTCTTAAACGGACGGGAACGTCCTCTACTTTCTCTGTGTCTAAACTAAGGACCCAACCCTTCTAGGAAACTTGTTCCCATACCGTTGGGTGAGGGTATGAGAACGGACCTCTTAGGATATCTGTCTACCTCGGATCGCCCGATGTCAGATATCCAACGTTTCTCAGTCTGTGTTGACTTTACTGAATCGTACGTGTGAATCAGGGGATGGGGACATAACAGGGAGGGTCGAAGGAAGAGGGGTGTATTGGAGATCAAACAAGACCGTGAGTCCAGAGTGAGACCCTAAAAGACAGTGGTAGTAGTACTCCTGAGAGAAAAAAAGGAAAGGACGTAAGATGAAACACATAAAGTACGTAAAAAAAAGAACCAAAGTGGAATTTTCCGAAAGAAAGCGATAAATCTTAACAAATTTGAAGAGTAGTACATCGGTCACATGTTATTTACAGGTAATACTAGTACGTTCTGGTCACTCCTACTGAGACCCCACACTCTCCTAAAAAAACTCGTATACTTTACTGTATGGACAAAGTTGACCGAGAAGTTGACTGACGATTCTTCTCGGGGTAGCCAAATAGAGTCCTTTGTCCCGAGGTTGCACTAACTGAAACGTAGTCAGAGTGAAGGTAAGACGATTGTCCATCACACAAGTAAGAAGAAGTTGAAGGAAGGTGAGAAAAGTTGAGTTCAAGGGGGAGACACTAGATCAGGCAATGATAATAGGGTTGAAGTGTTGACCCTTTCGACTTCGGGGTTCTCCAAAAGGAACGACAGGGGAGAGGTGGACAGTAAGTCGTTTCTAAGAGACACACTGACCGTGACGTTAATATGCACCATCATTCGGTCCTCTCTTACTCTTTTTTACAGTGGACGGAAAACCCCTTCCCTCACTGGGACCCATTACACCATTGTTTACACCGTTAGGAGATCTCGGGGCCTCACACCCTTTCAGTACCGTAAAAGTCTCTGGTACCAAGGTCTAAAGATTGTTCAAGGAAACATTACAGGACAAACCGGGAGAAACGGGGAGGGGCTGAGGAGGGGTTCCTCCCACTAAGTCCCAGGGGATTGCACAAGGGTTCGCCGAAAGGCTGTGGTGGGGGAGGTTCAGGAAGTAAGGGGAAGGATCAGGAGTGCGAGAACGGATTCCCGTCCTTTCTCGGTCGTTGTGACCTACCGCACCAGTGACAGGAGTGGACTTAAAGGACGACTCCTTTATCGTCGACTCTCTTGAGTCCCGTCAAGACCACCCTCGTATGGGTAGTCTCGCCCATATTTCCCACTCCGACTGTGACCAGTGGTGACGGGGCGGACGGGAGTTCTACTTCAGGTCGTCGGAATAGCAGAAGGACCACTATAAACGGAAGCCTAAGGACTACGGGACCTGACACCTTCCACGAGGGTTTGCACTCGACCTGAAAGAGTCCGGTATAGGTCCATGGTTTCAGTTACTACCGAGTCGCACCCTTATTAGAGAAGAAAAATCGGGACTCCCGACCAGAACTTCGGGAGAAAGGTTACCGGATACCAGGAATTAAAGTTCGTACAGAGACTCCTGAAGTTGATTCTCTCAAAGACACGTAGGTCTCTATTCGGGAACATAAAGAATAAAAAGAAAGAGATATAGAGGAAGAAATGACAAAAAAAAAAAAGAGACAGTGTAATAAAACCAGTGATAGACAAAATTAAAAGGTTTAACAAGAGACAAAGAGAATTAAAACAACAACAACAACAATTACCAGTGAGAGATAAAAAAAGATAAACGAAGAGTCAATAGACAAGAGAAAACAAATTAGAGCTTACTCACCGGAGAGGACGACAGTGACAGAGACGGAGGGAGGGTCGGTCGGGACCCGGTCCCTATGGACCGGTACTTGAGACAAGTCGGGAGGGACCTCGACTGAATATGTCTGTACGGCATCGACTGACACTTTAGAAGTTCTGAAGACACTCCATCATCTACAGTGCAACCATCGAACTTTATTCCTTGTCACCCTTATAAATGTGGTCCCTTTGACCGTTTGAGGTGTTTCAGAGGGAGAACTTTCTAAATCACCGTGTGGCGGTAGATATGGAAGAGAGGGCAACTGAGGGAGAACCAACTCCCAAACCGACTCGAACGGTGACAGGGTGTAGCCGGAACTTTGACCTTAGGATTACCGAGGGAAGTAAGGAAACTCCAGTCGATGAACCCAATCCGAAAGAGAGGAGTGGACCAAGGAAGACCTCCTAACACTAGAACTGAGTCACGGTCGAAGAAGGAGGAAACAAGAATGGGAAGTCTTTTTCCGTTTGGACCTCGGACAGGAAAGCAGGCGGGACACGACACGAAACATATACTTGGCGGACTCACGGTCTCACTGACCGTCACAGGCTTCTCCGTCTTTACGACGGTCCCAGAAACACCGTAGTTTACGTGCCTAGGACATCTGTGCAGTTTCAGTCCACTCCTTCAGGTCAGGACCTTTCCCCCTAGTCCCTCCAGACTCGAACTCCTGTACGAAGAACCCGTTCACTTCCCCCGAGCAGACTTGACCCCACGTCCTACCCTATCTCAGTCCCGAAGAGGTGGGGAGATGCGCGAGACAAAAGAGTCCATCTGTCATCCGGTCAACCACTCGGACAGTCGGTCGTCCAGTCAGTCAAGTACTTATCAGATAGTCTGTGTGCATACAGTCTGTGACCAACCCCAGGGCAACCACCCTCCCTCAGAAGAAATCCTGTGAGTGGTCGGAGTCTAACCTAGGACTTCAACCCCTTCTTGGTTAAAGGTACATACCCCACTTCTACCTCAACCCTTAAACCCACTATACGGTTCCGCACTTCGGAGACTTAACACTGAATCAAAAGTAGTGAATTTCAGTGAGGACCCTTCACAGGCCACCAGTGGCCTGTGACACTCTCCGGGTTGGGACATTTGTAGACGGTCTTACTGTCAGTGACGGACTTTCCAAAATCCACGACGTCCCCAGGTACACCCTTAAGTACACAGGACGGCCACTTTCCACTCCTCTTCTAGATCGTTCGAGGCGTAGGGGGACCTGGAATTATACGAGAGTTGGATTACCATGGAAACCAATACTTTCTCCAACGAACTGTGGAAGGTCATGAAGGGGTAAGGGATTCGTCTAGGAGACGTGAAGTCACTGGAAGTGGGGAATCTAAAGAGATCTGTTCAGGGTCCTCCGTGGATACTGTCCGGTACGACCCAGGATCCTTCCTTTCGAAGAACCTTATTCCGTCCTCCTTCCTCTCACTATGTTCTCCGTTTTCAAGATAGAAACTTATAGTAGAGACGGAGACTGACTGATACACTGATACTCGTTGACTGATAAAGTAGGAGGTGGAGTCAAAGGGGTAGACATTTTACCTGTGTTAATATAGGTACCGCTATGATTTACATTTTCACTAAAAATTCTGAACTTCATGATAAACGTAAGTCTCTTAAAACGATACCAATACCGGAGCTAACCGACTCAATAGAACTTGGTGTCCCCTTGAGATCGTTCTACGTATCTACAGTTAGATCGGGTTATGGGACTAAAATAGTCTCCCGTAGTCTCTTCTCGGACACTTTTCGGACCTAAAATAGAACTAAGGATGTAGTTTCCGGTCGTGACAAAGTTACTAAGGTCGTGTTACGAGAGATGGATAGGGTTCCCTGGATCCTGAACCACCACCTTCCTGGTAGAACCACCCTGTCTATATTCCCAGTGAATTTATTAAGGACACGACTTCGAGGTGAAATAAAAGAAAGATGTCTAAGTAGGAAAGGTCCGGTTTTTTTAATCCTGAAGGACCAGACACACGAGACCCCTAAGGGGGATGAGGGGTGGGACGTTCGGACCTTTTGTTACTTTCGTGGAACCAGTTCTACACCAAAACACTGGTTATGAGGAAACCCCTGTTCTAGACCGGACAAAATAGGTACATAGGGGTCGTAGGTTACACTTCGAACCGTGTACTGTCCTTTACGGATAACTAGTCACTTATTTATTTACATGATCCAAAAGAGACGTAAAGGTAGAAGGAACTGAGAACTTACACCTGATCCCATACTCCTCACTCTACTTCTTATTTTACAGACTTACACGCCCCAAAGAGGTTTTTGGGTATTTTATCGTTAGCCTTCTTCTCTCACAAAACCAAGGTTGGTCTATGTCCAAATTTAGAATGTAAGTATCTAGTGTCCAAGACATCTAAACCCGTTACTGAAACAAGGTAACTGGGAATCAGAACAGTAGACATTGTACCTTTGCTATTGTCGTTACTGTTAAAGTGTTTCAATAGTCCTAATCTCCACTGTTGTACACTTTCCTTCTCGAGTGACTCGTAATGTATCATCTACGAGTTGTTTACAATCTGAATGAAGTCCCATTCGTTCCACGTTTCTGAAATTTTTTACTAATACAAACTAGTCCTCGTTTTAACTGTTTGTGTTTTTCAACTTTCTCTTTATTCTCGAATCTTCATTTATGAACCTTACTAATAGTGTTTGTTTCTTTATCTTTTTATACACTTCTTAAAGATGTCTAGTCATTCTTTTTGTCGGTTGGAGAGTCTTTTTTCACTTGATCCTTATCCTACCTGTTAGTTTATTCTCTAATAATATCGTCTAACACATATCTATATATCCTCGAAGTTACAGTGATCAATGTTCTTTTTTGTTAATTTTGTCGGTCTGTGGTAAAAAATAAATAGTCTTACCGTTCTTACTTTTCAGATGTAATATCCAGAAGGGACCACTGGGTGACCCATGCGTAGGTGGACGGTTAAGTCCCAAACTAGAAACCACGTCCTTATAGGGTGCACGACACCTCGTTGGCGACTTCGGACACGTGAATCTGGAACACGAGACGTTGTTCTCTTCGGTGACGTTACTCTTGAGCGCGTGGCGTCTCATCTGACGTGAGCGACGTTGATCTCTTTCAGGCGTGTGTCGTTGTCGTGTCGGTTTTTTCATTTTATTCGTTTATTTATCAGAATTTTATTTCCGCTGTTATATTTGTGAGTCTCTGAGAATTATCAAACGACTACCTTTGTATTTAACCATGTTGGTGAACCTTCTCACTAGACCAATACGGATTCTTTTAATTTTTCAATGTATATAGTAAATCGTTAAAAGGAAAGTCTTTGCGTCCTTTCTGTTTTATAAACGGCTACCCTTAGCTTATGTACATAATCCTACAAATCATATTCTAACAAGGTTTCTCAGTCTTTGACTATGGTCAGTTCTACCGGACGTAAACACTTTATCAATTTAAAGTATGAAACTATACGAACGATACGATATCTTTTTATTTTTATTTAAATATCCTTAGTTATACCTCTGTATAGTGTCTTTTGAATAATCCTTTTATTCTAACCACTATGTTACATATCTTACTTTATAAGTAAATATAAATTTTTAATGTGTATTTCCCTGAAGGGACCACCAGGTCGCCAACGGAGGTACGAGGGTTACGTACCCCGACCAAAACTAGGGACCAGTCCCTTGATCTAGGGTGTGTGGTGTCGATTCTCGAACGTACAGAGTTTATTTCTAGAGTCCCGACGTTGATTCCGGACCGTATTGGTTTATTTGTTTATTTATAAAAAAATTCAACGTGTATTTTATAGTTCGACCAATACTCATATATGGTTTCTTATATGTGGTTTACGTCCTACTACGGTAGAAAACATCTTCTCCTTAATTTTTACTCTGTCCATCACGACTGATACCTTTGACCAATAAATAGAAGTTCTAAATTATGAAGTTGTTTTATTACGGTAAAAATCGTTGTACCTACCTGGAAACGGTTGTTTTCAAGGCAGATCAGTTCCGATACCAAAAAGGTCACCAGTACATACCTACACTCTCAACCTGATATTTCTTTCGACTCGTGGTTTCTTAACTACGAAAACTTGACACCACAACTTCTTCTGAGAACTCTCAGGGAACCTGACGTTCCTCTAGGTTGGTCAGGTAGGATTTCCTCTAGTCAGGACCCACAAGTAACCTTCCTGACTGCAACTTCGACTTTGAGGTTATGAAACCGGTGGACTACTCTTTTGACTGAGTGACGTTTTCTGGGACTACGATCCTTTCTGACTCCCGTCTTCCTCTTCCCCTGTTGTCTCCTACTCTACCAACCTACCGTAGTGACTGAGTTACCTGTACTCAAACCCATCCGAGACCCTCAATCACAACCTGTCCCTCCGGACCACACGACGCTAAGTACCCCAGCGTCTCTCAGCCTGTACTGACTCGTTGTCTTGACTTGACTTAACCTACCTGGATCTCTGAACGGACCTTTTAGGGTACCTGCCTCCTCGGACCATCCGACGTCAGGTACCCCAGCGATTCTCAACCCGTGCTGACTCGCTGAAGTGAAAGTAGAAAGTGAAAGGACGTAACCTCTTCCTTTACCGTTGGGTGAAGTCACGAGAACGGACCTCTTAGGGTCCCTACCCCCTCGGACGGCCCGACGGTAGATACCCCAGCGTGTCTCAGCCTGTGCTGACTTCACTGAATCGTCGTCGTCGTCGTCTCTGACAGTATGACTCACTTCATTCAGTCTGTCTCTTTATGTTTATAGTATACTATAGTGTATAAACCTTAGATTTTTTATTATCACGTTTACTTGGGTACATGTTTTGTCTTTAACCTAGTGTCTACATCTTTTGTTTGAATACCAATGGTTCCCTCTTTCCTCCCTCCCTATTTAACCCTCTGACTCTAACTGTATATGTGTGATGATATATATTTTGTCTATCGATTATTCTTTGATGACGTATCGTGTTTCCTGAGACAAGTTATGAGGTTAGTGGATATACCTTTATCTTCGATTTTTCTCACCTGTATACACATACGTATTGGCTGAGTGAAGCGACATGTCGTCTTTGATTGTGTTGTAACATCTAGTGGGTAAGAGGTTAAATTTTTAATTAAATTTTCTAAATGATGACCTTTTATTTTACTTATATATAACGGTGGTGAGATCCATGAATTCATAGGTTACAATCCTGTTTTGTTTAGAAAGAGTTTTTTTTTTTTTCGAAAAAAAAAAAGAAGGTTTTCAGTGCGGGTTGTGGATTGTACCTCTCATTCTTTGTCTTTGAGTTTTTGGTAGAACACACTTTGATCTTTAGCAAACATAGGTCACCGATGTTATACCTTGACCTTCAATTTAAAAGTTTAACCTCTTTCCACTTTCGATTCCCAAACGTCGTCCTCTATGAATACTCTTGGAGACATCTTACGAAGTTTCCGAGATTTTAATTCTCATCCTTTCTCTCCCTCTAAAAAAACTATCACCTCTCCCACGATAAAATTATTGGACATGTTTAACATTTATTAATAGGAACTCAATTTATTTAAAATTTTCCTTTGATATTTTAAGAATCCTATTTTGTATCTCAATTTAAAACCGTTTATTAAGAATTTATTCTGTAGGTTTCGTATTTGAAATAAATTGAAGATACGTCTCATGTAGTACTCTTTACGATCCGACCTTCTTCGTGTTCGACCTTAGTTCTAACGGTCCTCTTTATAGTTATTGGAGTCTATACGTCTACTGTGGTGGGAATACCGTCTGTCACTTCTCCTTGATTTTTCGGAGAACTACTTTCACTTTCTCCTCTCACTTTTTCAACCGAATTTCGAGTTGTAAGTCTTTTACTTCTAGTACCGTAGACCAGGGTAGTGAAGTACCCTTTATTTGCCCCTTTGTCACCTTTGTCACCGTCCGAAATAAAAACCCCCGAGGTTTTAGTGACGTCTACCACTGACGTCAGTACTTTAATTTTATTCGAATGAGGAACCTTCTTTTCAATACTGGTTCGATCTATCGTATAAGTCTTCGTCTCTGTAATGAAACGGCTGATTCCAGGAAGATCAGTTCCGATACCAAAAAGGACACCAGTACATACCTACACTCTCAACTTGACACTTCTTTCGACTCGTGGCTTCTTAACTACGAAAACTTGACACCACAACCTCTTCTGAGAACTCTCAGAGAACCTGACGTTCCTCTAGGTTGGTCAGGTAGGACTTCCTCTAGTCGGGATCCTAAAGAAACCTTCTTTACTAGGACTTCGACTTTGAGGTCATGAAGCCGGTGGAGTACGCTCCTCAACTGAGTAACCCTTTCTGAGACTACGACCCTCCCTAACCCCCGTCCTCATCTTCCCCTGCTGTCTCCTACTCTACCGACCTACCGTAGTGACTGAGCTACCTGAGCTCTGACTCACTTGAGGTCCTCAACCACTACCTGTCCCTCCGGACCGTACGACGCTAAGTACCCCAGTGTTTCTCAGCCTGTGTTGACTCACTGACTTGACTTTTGTATTTGTGACTTTCTTTTTTCTCTATTTAAATTGAAGTAACTTTAAATTTTGAAACCACGAAGTTTTCTATCGTAGTTATTTTACTTTCTATGAGGTGTGTCTTACCTTCTTTTACAAATGTTTAATACATAGACTATTATTAAGAATATTGAATTATTAAATTTTTTTGAATGTTCTTTTTTTTATAGAAACTCTTCTTGTTAATCTAAGGGTCCCGATCCAGATACATACGGACATTGAGTCCATAGAGGATTTCTTCAATCTCCAAAACCAAAGACGTCTTTAACTTTCCATCCTTGAGACCCGAGTCGGTAAGGACCGTACCCCTTCCTTCACTCTGTACCGAGACTTTTTCCCTCCTTAGTTTTTTGAAAACACTTATCACTCCAGAGGGTCGCCAGAAGGTGAGACCGATCTTGAATGACAGTTGGTCGATTAGATTTTACTTTATAAACCTGGTGTCTCGATTAACAAAGACGGAATGACAAAATTTTCTTACAGACGGGAAGGTTAGGAGAACCAGTCAAAACTTAGATGGAAAGTGACTGACTGTCTTAAAACACGAGTTTAGTGATCAGGGAACCAAAGAAGGAAAAAAATTCTTACGACCTCCCACCCGTCTAAAAGAAAGTAAGACTGAGAAAAGTGTATCGAGAGGAAAGTCCCTTCAATCGAACTCCCCGTAGAGAAAGAAACTTGGTTTTGTTCGAAACTAAGTCAGAGAGTTCCTTTTCCGTTACACCTACAACTCTTTGGTCACTTATTTATTCACATGGTTATTTACATGATCCAAAGCCCTTGTCTCCAACTGAGGGTCGAACGACGACTGAGTCGGACATTGTGACCGGTACAAGGAACTGAGGAACATATTTTTCCCCACTCGGGGAACTTGAAATTCCGAGGTGAAACAAGACGATAAAATGCTTGATTACTAAGTATCTACGTCGAACCTCCCTTTCAGGGTCACCCTACCCGGGGGAGTAGTTCAGACTACTGGAGGGACACTACTGTCCAAGGGAAGAAGTGGAGAGTCGGAGTAGCGTCCGGGTAGAAGAGGTCGAGGACACCAGTCGTAGGTCCCGTCCCCGAAGTGTACCACGAACACTCAATCCTCACAGGGTCACTCAGGTTATTGGGACGGAGCTACATCTCTACCCTTTTGGATCTGGGTTTCTTTTCTATACGGATTCTAGTATCTCATTCAGTGACCACCTCGAGTCATAGAAATAGAGGTTCGGAGGATAAGAAAAAGAAATAAAGCTCAAATAAAAAAAACAAAAAGTCTAATATATCACCTATGACATCACCCGACAGTCTATGGGAACCCTACTTCTATGAGTAAGAGAGACAACGACCCCACAACGACTGTGAGTGTCTACTCAGGGAGGGACCCTTAAAGGGACCCGGTATCACTCGACAAAGTAGGTTTCAATGTGGGGTAAGGGTCCCTATTAGACAGAGGTGACTGACCAACTACAACCCCATGTTTCCGGATCGAGGTGTCAAACTAAGTCCCATGGAGACTTCCTGGGAGGGGGCGTTGGGTGAGTCTCAAGAGGTCCCTTAACCGACTCGGAAACAACGGTACATAGTGTTAAGGTGAAGAGGGGCCGGGACGAAGAGAATGAAGAGTGTCTACGACGAAGAGCCATATGAGGATCGTTTGGAGGGCGTGTATCCGTAGACGGGACTCTGGTAAAAGGTCCTTTGGATTCCTTCTAATCCGTTTTACTAGTAACACTGTAAGACCTTTTCCGTTTTGATACTTCTGTCATTTGTCTAGTCACCAACGGTCTCTAACCCTTTCCCCTCTATTTATCCGTCTGGTGTCTCCTAAAAATCCCGAACCTCTTATGAGACATACTATAATATTACTGACTATATACAGTAATATGTAAACACGTTTGGGTATCTTACACATGTGGTTCTCTCTCGGAATGACATTTACTACCTGAAACCCACTAACACTACAGAGCTACATCCAAGTGACTAGCATTGTTTACGGGGCGAGACTACTCCCTACAACTATTATTCCCTCCGATATGTACATATAGTCTCTTCCGTTACCGTGGGGTGAGGTCATGAGAACGGACCTTTTAGGGTACCTGTCTCCTCGGACCATCCGACGTCAGGTACCCCAGCGATTCTCAACCTGTGCTGACTCGCTGAAGGGAAAGTGAAAAGTGAAAGTACGTAACCTCTTCCTTTACCGGTGGGTGAGGTCACAAGAACGGACCTCTTAGGGTCCCTACCCCCTCGGACCACCCGACGGCAGATACCCCCTCGGACCACCCGACGGCAGATACCCCAGCGTGTCTCAGTCTATGCTGACTTCGCTGAATCGTCGTCGTCGTCGTATGTACACATATCCCCGTACCCCATATACCCTTTAGAGACGTAGAAGAAAAATTATGAATGACCAAATAAAAACTGACGTGACCCAGAAACAACGACGGGCACCCGAAAGAGATCAACGTCGCTCGCCCACGACGAGAGGTTGACACCGAAGAGAACACGTAGTCCCGAGATCCGTGGGTCCGAAGTCATCGACACCACGTCCCGGAATCAACGGTGTGTCGTATACTCTAGAAGGGTCTGGTCCCTAGTTTGGCCACAGGGGACGTAATGTTCCGGCTGAAGATTGGTGGCTAGTGGTCCCTTTGGACCATGGAAGAATTAAAACGATACTTAGACTTTCATGAGATTTTTACAATTCAGAAAATCTTTTTTCTTTTTCTTAATCCCTTCGTCTTCCTTAAAGATCTATGTTGATAAAAATTTAAGTAACTATTCTCAAAGGAAAAATCTTTCACTAGTAACAGGTTTTTTTGACCTCTTCATGGTGACGAAGAAGTCGTATACACATTGGGTCTTCAAATAAAGGGAAGTCCCGAACCGGAGAAGAGAGACGACGTTCTACTATGTACCCGACCTGACATAAAGGGACTCGGACTCCAGGAGTCAGACCTTATTGGGAGCGACCTCTATTCCTTTCCTATGTCGCCCTACTAGACCACTCCAGAAATCGTAAGGTACAAAGGGTTTTAATAGGTCTCACCCGTGACTGGGTTGTGTCAAATGGGTGACAGTTGATGTCTATTAGAACTAAACACGCGTACAGGTCACTTATGACCCACCCACTCTACTGTCCGCCTTCCTATTTGTAAACAGTCTAACACATCCGATTTAGATGTGTTTCTCTTTGTAAAAGGATTCGGACGGACATTAAACGTTTCGGTAGGAGGGGGTGGTTCGTAACTGGAATAAAGTGTTTCGTCGGGAAAACAAGGAAACCTTACCACTGAGAGCGTTAGATACCTCTTATTCTTTGTTAAATATCTCTTCTGTTCGGTTCCGAAAGTGTCCTGGTGCACGGGTCCGAAGAACAGGCTCCGGAGTCCGTCCAGAGAACGGAGGAGGGGTGGGAAGTAGACCTTCCTTCCACACTGAACAAAACAAAGGTCGCGTAAAAAAGTCGACATATAAAGTACCGGAGAAAAGACCAGATACAATGTTTTGTTAAAGGGCTACAGTATGTTGAAGTAGTTATAGAACTGGAAGTAGTCTCACCTCGGTGCAGACAGTTGAGAGCCCGTGTTACACGTAAGCCGAACCTTTCAGGTGAGTCCTTTGTTAATAAATCGACTGGAGTCAAGTACTAGTGTAACAACAGGAGAAGTCCCGAAACACCAGTAAAGACATTGAGGTGACCTGTCTGGTCAACACAGGTCAAGAACCAAAGATAATTGCTAATACCCATACATATTTAGGAAGACGTACTCAGTACAAAAGAAATTAAGGCTAAAGAGACTCCAGTCTATGGATCTCCACTTTACATGGTTCAGTTTCGCAAACCTATAAAAAAATTCCGAAAGTTGTGGTCAGTAGGGATGAGAGACAAAAGGGGTTCCGGAAGTTCTTTGAGTTTGTTCCGTCTCCTATGTTTACTACTACAATTCTTAAAATGTCACACCCGTGAAGGGACCACCAGGTTACCAATTTTGAGATACAAACGTGACGTCCCTCACGACCAAACTAAGGACCAGTCCCTTGATTCTAAGGTGTACGGAGCGTCACACCGGTTTTATTTATTATTTAATTTCTGGACACTACCAATGAGATGTCAAATTTTTTTTATTTCTTAAATGTCTCAGGGACCTGATATTAGTCGGGAATCCTTCGCGAGAAGAGAAAACTTTTTCTATGTGTTGTGTGTATATCTGTCTGTGTGTTCACACGGGCATTTGTACGTCTACATTAGGTTACGTAGGTCAGAGACTCATGACTGGGAAAGAGAATTTATTTTATATTCGAGAGGACCCGTCGACGTTTGTCCATACGGTCCGCATAGTTTGAACTTACACATATTCTTGCTATTTTGTGTATAAAACTAAATTATTTAGATCCTACCCCGGTCTCTACGATATGAAGAGGTCGAGGGTTTATTCATGTGACGACCAGATACCTAGTGTGAGACTCAGTGTTCGTCCGTACAGTGTTTCTGTGTTGTCCGAACATGTTTGTGTGGACATCCGTATTGACTTTTGGAAATACTTAAAGTACCCGTGTACTTAAACACTAAAGACTTTTTAGTGATCCATTATCCTCTACCTAGAGATCCCCGTACCTGGATGCGAAGTACTCTTTTAAACTAGACAATCGTGGACGGGTCTTGGATTCTTTTCAATACTAGACCCTCACACTCTCATCACGATCCTACCCCACCTTGTCTTTTCCCGTCCTGTCGGACCTGTAAGAGAGAGACTTTATTCACGACGAGGGTACTTTACCCCGAACCTCAGGAGTCGACAGGTTAGATCTGGAAAGTCCATGGGCCTTCGGAAGTGAAGGGGTCCTGGTACGGAGATTTATCGTCGTTGGAGGGAGTAGACGGGGATCGAAGGATCTCCGGGGTCCCAGTCTTTTCGTCCCTCGTTAGCCACTTGGACACAAAGTGGAAAAGGAAAAGGATTGTCCTATAAAACAATTTGTCTTAAAATTTACAATAACATCAGTTTGAATGGTTAGAGAAATACTAATCATAAAAACACAGGAGAAATTTCTTAGAAAGAGATATGACTCCAGTACTTTTATAATAGGACATAGTGTAAGATTTGTAAAATGCCGAAACGGACAATATAACAGATGAACCTTGACAAACGCACGATACTTTCCAACACTAGTTCAAAGAGAAGAAAGAGGAAGAAAAGACTTTTACACGTACCCCTCCACTGGTAAACGGGGTCACGGTAAATAACTTTTGTGAGAGAAAAGGGATGACCAAACGGTCAGTGGACACTGTATTTAGTTTAAGGACGTACACTTCCCCTGACAAACCCCCGAGAAATAAGATTGACCAAACACACTCGAAGCTTAAATAACGAAGAGTCGAGGTTTAGGTAGGAACTTACGACCGAACATTATACCCTTGTAAGAGGCAACAATTGGTTGTACTCCCGAAGGGACCATCGAGTCGACCATTTTTCTTAGACGGACGTTACGTCCTCTGGGGCCAAACTAAGGACCCGGTCCTTCTAGGGGACCTCTTCCCTATCCGGTGGGTGAGGTCTTAAGAACCCGAAGGGACCACCGAGTCTGTCATTTCTTTGACAGACGTTAATCCCCCTGAACCCAAGTTAGGGACCCAACCCTGCTAGGGGACCTCCTCCCGTACCGTTGGGTGAGGTCATAAGACCGGACCTTTTAGGGGTACCTGTCTCCTCGGACCACCCGATATCAGGTACCCCAGCGTCTCTCAACCTGTGCTGACTCGTTGATTCGTGTCGTGTCGACTGTACTATAATTAGAAATAGTCATCACCCGTGTCCTGCCTGTGTCCTCCCTCTTCTTTCCCTGAGGAAAAGGACTAAGACTACACGGAAGGAAAAAGAACGAGACTGTGGTGATGGGACCACACACTACGGGTGGTCACCTCGAGTGCGTCGTCCCTACAAGTTACCTTGGGACGGATCGGTCGAGGGTCTTCTCTAGGGTCCTGTTGGGTCGCCGACGACGAAGGACCAGCGCCAAAGGGTCAATCAAGTTATCGTGGGGGTCGTCCGGCGACGGGTCTCGTAGGGAGGTCGAGGGGGTCGACCGGAGACGGGAGCCTGACACTTGGTCGAGACCAAACCCTTTTGAGTCGGTTGGTTGAAGAGACGGTTGGTTGCCTGACGGTAGTGTAGGAGAGACTATTCAGACTTAGAATTGGAACCTCTCCTAAGTGAGAGGCCGTTCAAACAAGAAAGGAACTGATGAAATGAGAGGGAGTCAGGATCTCGAAAGAAAAAAGAGAAAAATCAATATTCAAAGTATAATTTGCACGGACCGAGTGTAACGACCCCAAAAAAAAGACAACATATGATAACCAGACACTCAGATAGGAAACGGTTATAGTGTTATAAAATAAATGAAGTTAAATACGAATTAACATTATTAAACATCTTATTTAAAATGACGAAAGAAGGAAAAAAATACCGGTGTGACGTGCCGTACACCCTAGAAACAAGGGGCTTGTCCCTAGTTTGACCTCAGGGGACGAAACTTTCCGTTTAAGAATTGGTGACCTGGTGGTCCCTATAGGGACAGAACAAGAATATAAGAAGTAAATCCAAAACCGATAAGAACAGAGAAATGAAAAGGTTTATGTAAAGAAGTTATCGAAGAAGTTCTATGTGTGTGTACGTTTGTTTCGTTGTTATTGGATACCCTTAAAAATAAGTACTACCATGACTTAGCTATTTATATAATCTCCTTTCATGTAGAACTACTATAAGTCAAGTAAAACCAAGTCAGCGAGTCAACACAGGCTGAGAAACACTGGGGTACTTAGCGTCGTGCGGTCCGGAGGAACAGGTAGTGGTTGAGAACCTCAAGTGAGTTTGAGTACAGGTAGCTCAGCCACTACGGTAGGTCGGTAGAGTAGGAGACAACAGGGGAAGAGGAGGACGGGGGTTAGGGAGGGTTGTAGTCCCAGAAAAGGTTACTCTGTTGAGAAACGTACTCCACCGGTTTCATAACCTCAAAATCGAAATCGTGGTAAGGAAGGTTACTTGTGGGTCCTGACTAGAGGAAATCCTACCTGACCAACCTAGAGGAACGTCAGGTTCCCTGAGAGTTCTCAGAAGAGGTTGTGGTGTCAAGTTTTCGTAGTTAAGAAGTCGTGAGTCGAAAGAAGTGTCAGGTTGAGAGTGTAGGTATGTACTGGTGACCTTTTTGGTATCGGAACTGATCTTTCTGGAAACAACCGTTTCATTACAGAGACGAAAAGTTGTACGATAGATCCAACCAGTATTGAAAGGAAGGTTCCTCATTCGTAGAAAATTAAAGTACCGACGTCAGTGGTAGACATCACTAAAACCTCGGGGGTTTTTTATTTCAGACTGTGACAAAGGTGACAAAGGGGTAGACAAAGGGTACTTCACTAACCTTGTCTACGGTACTAGAATCAAAAGACTTACAACTCGAA
>SJYO01045292.1:55982077-56100891 GCA_006410555.1 Capra ibex
CCCCTCCCTTCCACCTATCTATCGTACCCCCTCCTATCCTTACTTTCAAGGTTGGGAGGACAGTCTGTCACCAAAGGGGACCGTTGGTCTCGGGTAAGACCTCAATGATTCCAGGAAGGTTTTGGGGGATGAAGTGTGTGGTCTTCTTCTTTCCTTTCCTGTACTACAAGTTGACAGGTGAAAAGACCTCTCAGGGGTAGGGACCCCAGTGCAGACCCCTCCCCCGAAGAAGACAACTTCTTTTCGGTGTTGGGAAACTCACTTGCGACCGGTACACGGTCCAAGACACAATGGTAAAACGGACGTACTAAAATAAATTAGTAGGATACTTAGGACACTCCCTCCTTTACCCTCGGACCGTTGCAATGAATCGACCTCCTGATCAAAGGACCCCGACACCACCCTCTGTGACCAACAGTGGACTTCACCAGTTCCGGTCGGAGGGTCTTCTCCGCTACAGACTTGACTCAAACCTTCGTACTCAACGTAAGGTAGTCATCTCTCTTCCCCCACTTGTCCTCGAAACCCCGTTCTGTTTCTCGACCTCTCTTGTCTCTAGGATGGAGGTAGGTAAAGGGTCCAACCTCAGATATAAACAAAGGTTCATCGGAAACTCGTAGTACTCCTCTGGAGTTGAACAAGGAGTTTCAGGTGGGTTGGGACTTATGTTACTTGGACCTTCAGGGGAGACCTGTCTCATTCCTTTCAAAAGTGATATTTTTTTTTTTTTTGAGGGGGAAAAAGTAAAAAATTCTGTCGGTCTACATTAAGTCAGTGCTCGAAGACTCACGAGACAACTTCTCCAGATTGTTATGTTCCTTCTTATTAATACTCTTCGTCTTGATCTCTCCGGTGTCGTCGTATCGATTCTTATCATCTGTCTTACAAAAAAGGACTTTATTTCAAGTTTTTACATACTTTTATCAGTAAACGACGAGGACGTCGTCAGTTCCAGGTCAGCCCTTACAAGGTACCAGAAATAGACTAACACTTCAGAAGGATTTAGATTTGATTACGACCTTGATAAGGTATGGGGACTTTACACCAAAAATTAAGAGAGGGTCAATATTAGACAGAGTAAATGAAAGTCCTCAGAATGTGTTTAGGTGGCCATCAGCCGTACTGTCCTGTCACGGTTAAAGATAAAATTACGGACATTAAGTCAGGGTTATACATAATGACGAAGGAGATCCCGTAGATGGAAGTAAAGATCAAAGGATAGATATTGAAGAACACAACGGTTGCAATTTCTTTGTAAGAATCTGTATCATAATTATATAACTCGTCATACGTGAACAACTTAGTTACTATAACGGTGGTGACACCGTCTCCATTAACGACAATAATTCCGACTATAAGGGTTCTATTATTCGGGTGTTTGGTAGTGCTAACGTAGTTTAGAACATTGACAACGTTGTGTCGTTCTGGTATCAATAGTATGGTTATTCACCAATGTCAGTGTCCGTGGTATTCTATCCCACCTGTAACGTTGTGGTGTTTCCTCGTTTGTAATATAACTCCCCAGTTTGTTCTACTCTCGTATGTAACAAGTGTTCTATTATATAATCAAGGTGGACTTATTAAGTAAAAATATAATTCAGAAGACCTCAGTAATCACTTCTCTTTTTGTATCCCTCTCCCATCCGTTCGATTTTATCTCATTCATCTTAGTAAAAGACCAGCCCTATCCCATTATCCCCGTCCTCGTCGTTCCCGAGAGGTTTAGAGACCAACGGTCTTTCAAGACGGGAATCGACATATCCTGTTGTATCCTCCTTGTTTAACTAATACTACGGTAGATAACCGCCGATTGCCGGTACCTTGTCTTAGTACAAAGGTTGACAGTTTAAATCGCCATATCGGTACTTGCCTGTAACCTAGGACTGGATCTAAACCCAACGGAGTCAGGACCTAACATATTAAAAAAGGGGGTCCATAAGACATTAGTTAAAAGATTAATATTCATGTTCTAAAGGTTTAGTCTATGGGATTTGCTAGTAAATATCAAAAGGTATACTGTAGACTTACTCATTGTAGTAACGTTAAACCTATAAAACCACCTCACAACTCCTTGTTCATAAATATCTCCAGGGTCCGTAAGTCCGGACATTATGGGTTTGATCAGCCGAAGGACAAAAAAAAAAAAAATTAAAATTAAAAATGAAATAAAACGAAATGTCACGACATAACCAAAACGGTATGTAACTGTACTTAGTCCGTGCTCACATGTACTCAAGAGTTAGGACTTGGGGGGAGGGTGGAGGGTGGGGTATAGTAGAGAGACCTAGTAGGGTCACGTGGTCGGGGTTCGTAGGACATCGGCCATAGCTTGTATCTGACCGATTAACAAAGAATGGACTATCATACGTACAAAGTTACGGTAAGAGGGTTTAGTAGGGTGGGAGAGGGAGAGGGTGTCTCAGATTTTCAGGTAAGATATGTAGACACAGAGAAAACGACAGAGTGTATGTCTCAATAGTAATGGTAGAAAGATTTAAGGTATATACACAATCATATGACATAACCACAAAAAGAAAGACCAAATGAAGTAAGACATATTATCCGAGGTCAAATTAGGTGGAGTAATCTTGACTAACTTTACATAGGAAAAATTACCGACTCATTATGAGGTAACACGTATACATGGTGTCGAAAAAATAGGTAAGTAGACGACTACCTGTAGATCCAACAAAGGTAAAGGACCGATAATATTTGTCACGACGCTACTTGTAACCCCATGTACACAGGGAAAGTTAAGACCAAAGGAGTCACACATACGGGTCGTCACCCTGACGACCCAGTATTCCGTCAAGATAAAGGTCAGAAAATTCCTTAGAGGTGTGACAAGAGGTATCACCGACATGATCAAACGTAAGGGTGGTTGTCACATTCTCCCAAGGGAAAAGAGGTGTGGGAGAGGTCGTAAATAACGAACATCTGAAAACCTAGTGACGGTAAGACTGACCACACTGTACCGTGGAGTAACACCAAAACCAAACGTAAAGAGACTATTACTCACTACAACTCGTAGAAAAGTACACAAACAATCGGTAGGTATCCAGAAGAAACCTCTTTACAGACAAATCAAGAAACCGGGTAAAAAACTAACCCAGCAAATAAAAAGACCTGAATTCGACGTATTCAACGAACATATAAAAACTCTAATCAACAAACAGTGAATGAAGTAAACGATAATAAAAGAGGGTAAGACTTCCGACAGAAAAGTGGAACGAATATCAAAGGAAACAACACGTCTTCGAAAATTAAAATTAATCTAGGGTAAACAAATAAAAACGAAAATAAAGGTCATAAGACCCTCCACCTAGTATCTCCTAGGACGACACTAAGTACAGCCTCTCACAAAACGGATACAAGAAGAGATCCTCAAAATATCAAAGACCAGAATATAAATCTAGAAATTAGGTAAAACTCAAATAAAAACACATACCACAGTCTTTCACTAGATCAAAGTAAGAAAATGTTCACCAACTGGTCAAAAGGGTCGTGGTGAACAATTTCTCTAACAGAAATTAGGTAACATATAAGAACGGAGGAAACAGCTTCTATTCCACAGGTATTCACACACCTAAATAGAGACCCGAAAGATAAAACAAGGTAACTAGATATAAAGACAGAAACACGGTCATGGTATGACAGAACTACTGACACCGAAACATCATCTCGGACTTCAGTTCGTTCAACTAAGGAGGTCAAGGTAAGAAGAAAGAGTTCTAACGAAACCGATAAGCTCCAAAAAACATAAAGGTATGTTTAACACTTTAATAAACAAGATCGAGACACTTTTTATGGCGACCATCGAAGTATCCCTAACCTAACTTAGACATCTAACGAAACCCATCATAGGAGTAAAAGTGATATAACTAAGAAGGCTAGGTACTTGTACCATATAAAGAGGTAGATAATCACAGGAGAAACTAAAGAAAGTAGTCACAAAATATTAAAAGATACATATCCAGAAATCAAAGAAATCCATCCATATAAGGATTCATAGAATAAGAAAAGCAACGTTACCACTTACCTGAACAAAGGAATTAAAGAAAAAGATGAAAGAGAAATAATCACATATCCTTACGTTCCCTAAAGACACACAACTAAAATATAAGACGTTGAAATGACATAAGTAACTAATCGAGATCATTAAAAGACCACCTCAGAAGTCCCAAAAGGTACATCTTCTAGTACAGTAGACGTTTGTCACTCTCAAAATGAAGAAGAAAAGGTCAAACCTAAGGAAAATAAAGAAAAAGACGAGACTAACGACACCGGTTTTGAAGGTCTTGATACAACTTATCATCGTCACTTTCACCCGTGGGAAAAGAACAAGGACTGAAATCCCCTTTACGAAAGTTCAAAAGTAGTAACTCCTATTACAAACGACACCCAAACAGTATATATCGAGAATAATACAACTCCATACAAGGAAGATAAGGACGAAAGACCTCTCAAAAATAGTATTTACCTACAACTTAAAACAGTTTCCGGAAGAGACGTAGATAACTCTATTAGTATACCGAAAATAAAAAGTTAAACAGTTACACCACTTAATGTAACTAAATAAACGTCTATGACTTCTTAGGAACGTAGGGACTCTATTTCGGGTGAACCAGTACTACATACTAGAAAAATTACACAACAACCTAAGACTAACGATCTTAAAACAATTCCTAAAAATGTAGATACAAGTAGTCACTATAACCGGACATCAAAAGAAAAAACACACCGTAGAAACAGTTCAAAACCATAATCCCACTACCACCGGAGTATCTTACTCAAACCTTCAAATGGAAGGAGACGTTAAAAGACCTTCTCAAACTCATCCTATCCACAATCGAGAAGAACTTTAAAAACCATCTTAAGTCGACGCTTCGGCAGACCTGGACCCGAAAACAAACGACCTTCTAAAGACTAATGTCAAAGTTAAAGGCACGAACATTACCCAGACAATTCTAAAAGATAAAGAAGGACCAAGTCAAAACCTTTCAATATGAAAAGATTCTTAAACAGGTAAAGAAGGTGCAACAGGTAAAGTAACCGTATATTAACGACTATCATCAGAGAATACTAGGAAACATAAAGACACAACAGACAACACTAGAGAGGTAAAAGAAAAGATTAAAATAACTAAAGTAAGAAGAGGGAAACAAAGAACTACTCAGACCGATTACCAAACAGTTAAAGTAAATAGGAAAGTTTCTTGGTCGAAAACCGAAACAACTAAAAACGATACCAGAGAAAACAAAGAAAACGTAAATAAAGACGGAATTAAAAATTCTAAAGAAAGGAAGATGATTGAGACCCCAAGAAGTAAAGAAGGAAAAGATCAACGAAATCCACATGTCAATCCAATAAGAAAACTGAAAAAAGAACAAAGAACTCCATACGGACATAACGATACTTGAAAAGAGAATCGTGACGAAAATATCACAGGGTGTCCAAAACCCAACAACACAAAAGTAAAAGTAAGTAGAGATACGTATAAAACTAAAGAAAAAACTAAAGAAGACACTAAACAACCAATAGGTCTTCGTACAACAAGTCGGAGGCATACGACCTTAAAAATTATCAAAAAGAGGGTATTAACTCTAGATTAGAATTACGTAATACTAGTCTTTTCCACGAACCTTACTAAAGTTTAAAAAACTTAAATAGTTCCAATCTAAATACCGGGTCCTACACTAGATAGGACCTCTTCCAAGGCACTCGTGAACTTTTTTTCCACTTTAAGTAACAAAATCCCACTTTACAGGATATCTATAGTTAATTCAGATTGACCAGATAACATAGTAAATTTCAAACACAAAGAAACAATTAAAAGACAAATCAACTAGAGAGGTATCTACACTCACCCCATAATTTCAGAGGGTGATAATATCACAATGACAATTAAAGGGGAAAGTACGAACAATCGTAAACAGAATACATAACGTCACAAGGATACAACCCACGTATATATAAATATTAACAATATAGAAGAAGAACCTAACTAGGTAACTAGTAATTCATCACAGGAAGAAACAGAGAAAAGTGTCGGAAACAAAATTTCAGATAAAATAGCCTATACTCATAACGATGAGGACGAAAGAAATCCAGTGATAAACGGACCTTATAGAAAAAGGTCGGGAAGTGAAAGTCAGACATACACAGGGAACAAAACTCCACCCAGAGAACATCCGTCGTATATCTCCCCAGAACAAGAAAATAGGTAAGTCGGTCAGAAACAGAAAACGAACCCCGTAAGTTGGGTAAATGTAAATTCCATTAATAACTATTCATACTAGGGCAACGGTAAATGAAATACCAAAACCCAAACCCAAATATGTGGGAAAAACACAAAGGACAGATCTCTTATAGGAAATCGTAAACAACCTCTCGACCAAACCACCACGACTTAAGAGAGTCGAAAACGAACAGACATTTCGAAAACTAAAGAGGAAGTATAAACTTACTCTAGGAACGACCCATGTCATTAGACCCGACATCCAATAAAAGAAAGTAGTGAAATTCATACAGAACGGTAAGGGAGGACCGGACTTCGTAAAGATAACTTTCTAGACGTCAATAGGAATAACCTTAGACGAACACACAACAAACAACAAAAAGGGAACGACGAAAATTATAAACAAGAAACACAAACTAGAAACAATTAAACTAATTATACACAGAACCCCACAAAGTGGAACCCAAATAGGACAAACCTTGAGAAACCCAAAGAACTTGAACCCACTAATAAAGGAAGGGGAAAAATCCCTTCAAAAGTTGATAATAGAGGAGTTCATAAAAGAGTACCAGAAAGAAAAACAGAAGAATAAGACCCTGAGGATATTAAGCTTACAACCTCACAAAGTATAACAGGACCTCCGGAGACTGTAACAGGAGTAAAGAAAATTAAGCAAAAAGAAGAAAGGAGAGACTAAGTAAATAAAGATGGTAAGATAGAAGATAAAGTGATTAGGATGGAAGACGGAGACTATAAGATGATAAACAACGGAGGTCTCACAAAGACTAGAGTAAATAACGTAATAAGTAATATATAACTGAGAAAAAATAAAGAAGATCCAGGAACAATTTGGAAAGAACGTAGAAGAGTTAGGAACAGAGGTCTGATAAATAGACACTAAGGTAAAACTAAAGTTCTAAAACCTAGTAAAAGTGATAGTAATAAGCCTTAAGAAAGAGTCCATCTAAGGGATAGAGAAAGAGAAAACAAACCAAACCACCCGTAAAGAGGACAAGGAAATGGACGACCCATAAGACAGAGAAGTAGAACCAATATAACGACACAAACCCCACCGGAAAGACATAAGACCCTTAAACACCTCAAGAGAAATAATACCTCAAAGGAGCGACACCCACCCCAATATAGTCACCGAACAGTTCCAAAGAACCAATCCCTTCGAACACAGCCTCAAGACCACCCATCTCGACCTAAAGAAGAGAGACTTCACGTTACTTCACAGGTGATTACTCAATACTCTGCAGATACCAAAACCTCATTGAACTTGACGGACATATAACTTCGAGTCCCCACACAAGGACATAACGACCTCTTGAACGTTCCATACAGAACGAGACCTTGAACAACCGGGAACCCACCACGAACCAGAGTCACGTCCATACCTCCACAAACTACTCGAGGATAGCTAATTACAAGGGACCTGAGTCCTCAAGAAACTACAAGAGTCCTAAACCTGAATTCGGAGGACGAAGACCAAAAGTCAAAATAAAAATGTCATCGGAGTTATGAAGAGGTAGATATGTCGTGGCTACTATTTTGTAAATCCAATTTCTACTTTTCAAAGAGGTGTAACTCCCTGTGGGTCTCTCCAAGTGACTCAATGTACCTCTTCTCTTCTCCCTCCCCCATCAATCTCCACTGACCTTACTCTACTCCACCCTAGTTTTCTCCTCTCTCGTTCGATCGGTCATTAGTGAAGAAATACACGCGAGGAGTCAGACCTGGTGAGTTTCTACAAGTGCCTCAATATGTCCCTTCTCCTCTCCCTCCTTCATCTGTCTCCACCGGTCCTCCTATTTTCTCCCTTCACTTTTCCTCTCTCTGTCTAGGTCGGTCATTGGTCAAGGGATTCACAAGAGGTAGTAGACCTTGTGTGTCTTTAAGTGTCTCAACCCATCTCCTCTCTTCCCCCTCCCTCCTCCGTCTCTGTTGGACCACCTCTTTTTCCTCTCAGGTTTCCTCCTCTCTCACCAGTTCGGTCATTAGAGAGAGAGTCCATTTTAACCCATGACTTCTAACCCAAAAATTTACATGTTTTAACTGTTGTTTATGGTTTTTCGTTTCTAATTTTTAGATCTCATCTCCAACCTAAAAGTTTTTATGTTATAATTCCTTTTCATCTTGTTCTTATTTCTTTCTTTTTTTGTTTCAGTACTCTTAATAATTTTATGTTGTTGTTGTTGGTGTTTTTTTATATATATATGTCGTAAACGAAATTTTTATCCCAGAAAAAAAAACCTTTTCACTATCATCGAATATTTTTAATTTTAATTTCCTTTATCTCCTGAATTTTAAAAAAATTCAATTTTTTTCCTCTTCTTTTTCTTTTCTTCTTTTTTGTTTGTTGTTGTTGTTGTTTTTCTCTCTTACCACCATTTTTATCATTTCTATAAAGACCCTGAAAGAGGCCACAACACCCGTCACACCCCAGTGAAGGTTCCGCCAAGGGAGACAAATCGAAGAAGACAAACGACCAGAGAAGTCACAGACTAAAGGCGGGACTGTGTTCTCCCCACCACCACCTGTGAAAAAAAAAAAAAAAATCCGAGTGAACAAGTCAGCGCGACACCCCTCCCTCCCTACGACGTTTGTTTATCGTGACCGCACACGAGCGTCACAGAGTCGGTGCGACCCGTACGGGGACGTGTACCACGTGTGACGAGTCCGAGATCCAACGAGGTGGCCCTTGGTAGACTCCGGCCGGGATCCGACGTACGTGGAGGGGCCAAATTCGGCGAGTTCGAGCCGAGAGTCCATCGGGAGTCTCCACGTCTAAGCCAACCCGGACGCAAAACACGGGAAGGGTCCTGGCTCATCGAGTCCACAAACCGCTCGCGCCAGCGACGTAGAACAGCGGAAAGGGACGACGAGTCAAAAGACCCACATGGCGACCGTGGGGAACAGTCCGTCTACCACTGACAGGTCTTGGGGTTCTTCAGAATCAATCGTTTCTTCGGACGAACGGTAAACCATCCATTTCAGAGAGGTCCCGACGCTAACGGGGGAAGGTCGGGAATGCCGAGACCGACGGACAGTGACCACCCCCTACCAGACGTTGGTCGATAAAGACAAGGTAGGAAACAAGACACGTGCCAGGACCGCCACAGAATACAATCTCGAAAAACGCACCATCGATAGGGTGTCAGACCATACGAGCGGGTTCAATCAAACGAGACCAATGTGAGTCCCGTAAGCCGGGTCACGAATTTTTCGTGACGTCGGGCGTGGAGGGACGGGTCGGGGGTGAACGATCACCGCCTACGTCCGCAGACGTGACGAAGAGGTGACCCCCTCAATGGCAACCCGAGCATTAGACAACCATACTTAGTAAATAAATAAAAAGAAGGGACAATACAACGGGAGACACGAAGGTTCCGAGCGGTGTCTGAACCGTCACTCTCACAAAGGACCACAAACCTTTGAAGAGAGAAAAATTCTGAGGGAAGGACCCTACCCTGAGGGAAGGGTCCTACCTCGAGGGAGGGATGGAGGAAACAGAGAAAAAACAGAAAATATAAAAAGGATGGACAAAAACTTCTGTTACTAAACGAAAAGACCCACGGACTGCAGGAGACGGTCTTAAGTCTTCAACAAAACATCTTAAATGAATCGTAACTTTATAAGAAAACTACTTAAACACCCCCTCTATCACCAGAGGGGTAGGATAAGGAGGTGGTAGAATCCTGACGGAACCGAAGGAAAAAATACTTTAAAACTACTACTCCTCAGACAGTCCTATCGGAAAAATCTCCGAGGTTATGTAGGGAGAAATCATCCCCACTATTCTAGAGATCACACTGATCGTCCCTTTGACTTCGTATGTCCTTCCAGTAGTCAATCAGGAAATTTCCATATTAATTCTAATTGCCCCTTAACCGGGAAATGTATCCTTCACATTATTCAAAAATCGACAAAGGGATGGAAAAGGGTCCATAGATCCAATTGTCACAGAAGAAGACCTTTGGTTCCTGTAACAAGAACATGTTTACATTTTTTCCTAACTTGTGATCGTAAGAATTGAAATTAAGGAGAAAACAAATTGTTAACGTTTTAATGAGGATAATTCTCAACAGTAAGAAACTGAGTGACAATGGGTACAGTTACTGGAGACAGAAGTTCCTTTCTAAGTTACGATGGGTGAGAAGGAGTGGGATGGATAGAATACACCCCCCTCCCCCGGCGTCCCGGGAGTCACCCCAGGATCGGTAGGGTCTTTGACCTGTTACTCCTCGAATGGAAGCCCAGGGACAAAGCCCGTGGTGAACGGTCCCAGGCCGGAGTCGTCTCAGGTCCCTATGGGAGTCCTACTTGCCGTAACCGCTTTCTTACCGTGCCCCTCTGGTTCGAATCCACTTCGCTCCGGGCATCGAAATAAAAGTTTTTCTCGAAAATATGGGATTGAACATGTATCTCCTTTTACTTTCTACGTTTCAGTACGTCTCAGTCGAGTTTGTAAGGTCGTCAAAACGGGAATAACTTTGGTCCTAAAAAAAAAAAGACGTATGGAAAGGTATTTGTTCCCAAAATACAACACATGTAATAGAAGACCGGAACCTCCAGACAACTGTAAAATACTTGGAAAAAACTATTTCCAATTAGCTGGTCTTTTGAACAAGAGGGAACTTCACAAAAAAGGAATATGGAGATTAGACATAGTCGGAGTTTTTCATGATTTGTCTCAATGTAAGAGTACCTCGTTTACACGTCACCCAATGTTGTTTTTTTCTTGAATAATCGAGTTTACAGACTGCACCAATTATGGTTCCGATGATGAACAAAAAGAACGTAAGGTTGATATAATTGATTACATGAGGGTCCGTGTGTTACCTATTCCCTATACCCTTGAACCGAGTTGTTACTCTGGGAAGTGGTCATAATAAAATTATTTTGAAAAAGTGGGGAGCTTCCCGATATATAAAAATCTTACGAATTCGAAGAACACAGTACCAACCCTACAACACTTGTTAGTATACGTATCAACGTTCTCAGACTTATTTGGACGTTCGTTCGGTCTTACGATTTCCCCCCAAACCTAACTTTACGAGGAAAGTACGGGTCCTTTGAATAGTTGATCTCGGGATTCAACTAAAAGAGTTCTCTTTCCACCAGTCCCTATCGGGGGACAATTACAGTCTTCTCAACCACTTTCCGCATTATGTCATATGTCATCTGTCTAAAACCAAACCCATCTACGAGCTCGTCCAGGTCCCTCAGGGAGCTCAGGACTAGGCGGAACGGACAGTCCAGAGGAGGTGTACTGGAACAGTACCCACCCTAGAGGACACGACCGAGGACCGTCATTCCCTCTCCCCTATGAACCCCGTTGGTGGAATAGATGTACTTTCGGGACTACGATTTCGAACCGTAAGGACGGAGGAGGACGATCAGGGGTGAGTACTCTCCTCATTCCGTCGGCGGAAATCGTAGAGATTCTTTCTCTGAGGAGCCCGGACTCACTGTATCCACTCACCCACAAACCTGTCTCCTCTTTGAAGCACAACCTTTTATTTAACCTCTTTCGATGACTTATGGTGAAGGGACCACCGAGTCCCCGTTTATTAGGTAGACGGTTACGTGCTTCACGTCTAAGCAAGGGACCCAGTCCTTCTAGGGGACCTCTTTCTTTGTCGTTGAGTGAGGTCATAAAAACGACCCTGTGGATTACCTGTCTCCTCGAACCACCCGATGTCAGGTACCCCAGAGTTTCTCAGTCTACTCTGATTCCCTGACTTGTTATTGTTGTTTGACTTATTAGTGATTTTAAAGTATCTTCTGTCAGTGAATCGGAGTCAAAAATATGGAGGGGGGTGTCCCTGGAGTAAAGGGGAACCCGTAGTCCACGGTCGAGTTCGTAAGTAGCCACTTTGTGAACATGGTAAATTGACATCGACAAGGGAGGGGATCCGGAACCGAAAGGTGTAACGTGAGTCAGACGAGGGTTCTTTGGGTGGTTGGTTAAGATGTAGAAACAGGATTCTCTAGGATGTCTGTAACCCTCTACCGTTGGTTCTTCATGTGGGGAGGGGATGTTTCACATTGACGTATACGTTTTAAAACGATTCAGGGGAGGTGATCGAAAGTTTTAGAGTCCTGAGTTGGACTTCATTGGGTAGAAAAAGTGAGGGGTGTTAAATATAACGCTCCTCCGACTATCCCACCATCGGTGGAAGTACTCCACGAGTGAGTGACCCAATTTTCTCTGTCCTATCACATTCTTCTTCTCCCACCAGTCATCCCAGTCTCGTGGGTTCAGTGGGAGGGTGGAAGGAAGGGGTTCGACCCGTTCTCGACACCGTTGTCCTACACACCTTTACACTTATTGGCTGTCTCCTACCGACTTTCCGTTCTGTCCTACATGTACCACCAACCCCCAGGTCCTGATCACACGTATCCAGGGTCCTACGTGGTATAAAGTCAAAATATAATCTGGAAGGATCGACGTTCCGGAACAATATTTACGGAACAAGTCTTAGATCCCTCCGGGGTCCCCTCCACGACCAAGAGGGTTCATCTCGGTGAAATTGTTCCAAAGTGCCAGGACGGAGACCCTTCTACACCCTACTTCCCTGGCAACCTCCTGTCTCAGATTGATGGAATAATGTGTACTCCCTTAACTCCGTCTCCCCTGAGTTTTCAGTAACGTCAATTTACTTGTTCCTGTGTCTACCACGGGGAAGACAATGAGTGATGGAGTAGTAGGACCTGTGTAAAAATCGTAGAGATTCAAAACGAAAGAAAGTAATATTTTATTCCTATTATGAATAGACGACTACAAATGTCGGTGTCTGGAGATCTTTGTGAGGACAACGATCGACTTACTCAACCCAAATGCTGAGTGATGTCATTCTTGGTTCAGTGGTGGGAATACTTGGCGTGCTACAGAGTAACTCTCCTACAATTTTTCCTGAACATCCTGAAGGGACCCCCACGTCACCTATTCTTGTACGGACGGTTACGTCCTCTGTGCCCAAGCTAGGGACCGGCCCTTCTAAGGTGTACGACGTCTCGTTGATTTAGGTACACGGTCTTGATGACGCGGACGGGAGATCTCGGACCCTTGGCGTTGATGACTTCGGACGTGCGACTCTTGGACACGAGACGTTACTCTCTTCGATGGCGTTTCTCCTCGGGTGCGTGGCGTAGGGGCGTTGACCTTTTCGGGACACGTTTCGTTGTTTTTGGGTTACGTCGGTTTTTAGTTAGTTTGTTAATTTTTGTTAAAATTTTCCTGACGACCTTACACCCGAACGCAATCCACTAAACCCCGACCCAAGTCGTTCAACCGACACGAGACCTACCTACCACTATCCTTCACCCGACAAGAGACTAACCTATAGAGTTACAATTGAGACTTTTCCCTTCTGATCTGTCTCCAATATTGACATAAACCATTTCTTCATCGTCAGTGAGTTCTATCTCCATACGCTCCAGTAAAACCGCCAAACACACCAAATCGAGTAAAACAGACACAAGTTTGGACCAATGCCTCACAAGATAAAAACAAACCCAGGGAGGATCTGTGTCTTTCCGAAACAGACGACAAATTGCAGAAAGCTTTATAAATACAAGTTGTTCCTTGTTTTCCGGTTGACACCATGGTCCAGTCGAGGATTTTCAGTCTCCAACGAAAGAGAAAGAAGTAGTAAGAGAATCGTAATACCATTTTTAAATTCCTGTACTATAAACATTTTATGAAACGACTTCACAACCGTCTCATGGGGAGCTACTTACTGTCAAGACTATTGTCATTATTATTATAATAAACACTATTAAGTAAATTAATAATAACTATTAATAAGTGAATATTGACAAATTCCCTTTCTTGAATCACGATTAAACTTCTCTAACCGAGATCGTCGAGACCTATTACGACCCACTACTACTAGAACCCTTTCAGGAAAGTGGAGAGACTCGGTTTCTAAGAAAGAAACGTTATCTTCTCTCTTTTAAAGAAGACGGAATTCTTTGAGTGCCCAAACAAATAAAAACTCCTGATGTAACTAATGCCACGACTTCACGAATCGCCTTCACGAATGGTATCTGGTTTCGTGAACGGATTTTCGTGTACCTTAAAATCAAAGGAACCGAAGACTGACGAAAAATTCACACGGCAGATGACGTAATTTCGTTCCTTGTATTGCAAAACAAACGTCTCAGTTAAAAGTATTTGGGGGAGCCCAATAAGGAGTCACGGGTTCCTTATAGTGTCAGACGCAGGATTTTTGCAGGGAAAGAAGGAGTCTCCTTGGTTTTCAGAATAATGATGTTTCCATCTGGGGTGGGGACAGGTCAGGAGACGGGTGGGGTGATACGGGAAAAAACTGAGAGACAAGAGAGTTTCTTCTTCCGTTACCCATAGGTGAGGTCGTAAGAACGGACCTCTTCAAGTACCTGTCTCCTTGGACCGTCCGATGCCATGTACCCCAACGTTTCTTAGTCCAGAGAGTTTTGACATCCGCCTTTCATACTCAAAGACGATTAAGAAAAACCCTGGTTCGTCGGATAGGGACCACCGAGTCTCCCATTTCTTAGGTGGACGTTAAGTCCTTCGGGCCCAAGCTAGGGACCCAGACCTTCTAAGGAACCTCTCCCTTTACCCTTGGGTGAGGTCATAAGAACGGACCTCTTAAGGTGTCTGTCACCTCGGACCACCCGATGTCAGGTACCCCAGCGTTTCTCAGACTGTGCTGACTTGTTGTGTGTGTGTGTGTGCGTTGTTAGACAAGGAGTCGGTAATCCTTGGTAAGAAATTCCTTCTGTAACGGACGGGGACCTCTTAGGGTACCTATCTCCTCGGACTGTCCGATGTCAAACACCCCAGCGTCTCAGCGTCTGCTGACTCGCTGATTGCGACGATGTAACGAACGGACGGGGGACCACCGTTGTACTCCTTTACGCTAGAAGGGACCTTCGAAGTGTGTGGTGGAGATGACACACTACACCCTTCTGACTTGGGGATTCGGAACAAAAAAGTTTTCCCCGACCCGTCAGCCACCCTCCTAGCTCCCCACCCCTAATTAAGGGACCGTCAGGTTACCAATCCTGAACCGTGAAGGTGAAGTTCCCGGTGTCCAATCTAGTGACCAGTCTCTTCATTCTAAGGGTGTTCGGGACCCCGTACCGGTTTTTAAAATTGTTGTTTTTTCTAACACACACGAGGACACAGACACACATAGAATGAATTATACTTGTTAATTATAGTCTAGAAATGATTCGTACACATTATGTACCCTGTTTGGGTTAAAGACGAGCGTACTCAAGTGAAATGATCTTTAGGATACTCTATAAATCGTTCACTAATTACTCTTGACAGGTACTCTCTCTTCTTTCGTGTCCTACTTTGTCCTTTCAATCGACCTCTGACCGGTGCACACCTCCGCCACCCTCGACCTACCCTCCTTAGGAGGACTCCTGAACCTTGTCCTTCTATAGTCCTAAGTTAAATGAAAGATTTTCCAGTGACCGGTTGTCCTCTCTTACCTTGAGTAGTTCTTACCTCCTTCAGTCAACCTCTACCTCTAGTCTCTAATAAGTGGATTACTTTTTACCACAATTCTCCCCACCAATACACCTGGTCCCTCCCACGCCTTAGTGTCATTATCCCTCTTATGCCGAGACGAGAACGGAAGGGTGCACTGGGACCTCCACCCAGGTGAATGTTCCCGTCACCGACCATGGTACATTACTACCTCTACCTATCGTTGGTGACGTTTTTAGATGAAATGTACTGCCGAGGAGGGAATGTGTTGAGATGCTTCGTCGGTGTGATTAAGAACCTCATATACGACCGATACGCACGTAAGACGGGGACGGGTAAGACACAACAAGACTAAGTCGGAGTCAAAAGAGGAGATAATTCAGCCGTACTACTTTAGATGGGACGGGTGGAGAGTACTGATATGTCTCGTACTCTAATCTATTTGGGACCCTTCCCTACGACTTTCCTCTTTCTCTCTCCAAGAAAGAAAGGAAGTAAAAAAAAAAGAAAGAAAGTTTATGAAATCTAGTACCTAATGACAAAAGATAAACAAATCGAGACAAAACCATATACGAGAAATAAATGAGTAATAGTCCAAAGTAACCTTAGTAAGTGGTCAAAGGTTATTAAAGTACAAACTAAGGATGAACAATTATCAAATGAGAATTCTCACGATTTATAAATGAAAACTAGAGGTAGGATTCTCGTGTGTCCATCGGACTGTGGCTGTCTAAAGAGTGTACATATAAATTACCGATAAAAATCGTCTCTTAAACAACGGTGGGTGTTGTAACTCAAAGAAAGAGTCCTTCCTTCTTTCTCTTTTCCGACAACCCGTCCATGGACCCTCACAGACAATGTCGAAGAGAGGGACTCCGTCTTTTTGGTATATTGTGGACTGAAAAGGTCTGTTTCTGTTTCATGAAAGTCCGTGGTACTTGACGGGCACCACGCCCATGTTTCTTAGGCCAGATCCTGGACTCGTCAGTGTCGTGTTTACATCTGTTACAGGAGCCTCGGCGACCCTCCTTCGTCCCGGTCCATCTGTCTCGAGTCTCGTAGAACCCTCGTAAAACTGTTGTCGACAACTACCACTCAACCGTGAAAAGAAAAAACGACGAGGGACTCCGAACGTCCTTAAATCGAGGGGTTCGTCTCTAGTTTGGGTGAGGAGATCACCTTCGCTCCTCAGGATTGACGACCTGGTGGTCCCTTTAGAACTCAACCGTGACAGAACTATGAAACGGTTTTTTTTAACAGAGGATTAGGTACAACTAAAATACTCAAATACTCCGATTTTCATAATATAGTATAATAATTACTTCTTTGAATTCTAATTTTCCTAATGTATCACAACGGTTCCGGAAGGTCGATCCTTTACCACCCTGAACTTGATGTTCTGAGAGACTGAAGTTTCTATCGGGAGATTTTCTCCAAACTTTCGTTACAGTAGTCTCTGAGACATCTAAGTGTTCTACCCTGAGTTCAATGTAGTGTCTACCTACGAGGAAAAGTATCGAAAAAACCTGACTCTACTACATCTTTTTTTTAAAAAAAGATACCGTTTAAACAAACGTAAATATGGTACCTCCTGGAATTGATACTCGATCTTCCCCTACTCCCGACTCTTTTCAGGTGACCTAGACACTTACGTCTTGAACCACTATTGGGACCATTTCCGTATCTTGGAGGGAACATCACTCGTTGTCTTCGACTCAGACCGATAACTTTCGTCTCTTCCTTAACAACTCTTACCCCACCCCTATATCACCCACCCGTAGGTAAGAGAGAAGGACTGACATGGGAATTCACTTGAGGACAACCTCAGAAAACGAACACTCGTTATGACGATTGACTAGGTCAAATAGAAAATCTTGACTTCCCTTACGATTTTTCCTGGGTCGAACCTTCGGTCGTGGTTCCAGAAATATCCGGTGGAGGTTTATTCGAGGTACGTAGAGGTCCAAGACAGTAAATAACCAGTTCTACTTTTAAGAACCAGACCCCCATCTCGTCCTTGAGACTAACTGTTCAGGGAGTTGGGGTGGACAGAACCCATCTCCTTCTTAGTAAGGAGTTTAGTTTCAGTCTAATCACAATAGTCATTTTCCTGTTTACCTACGTCTTCTCAGTTATGTGAGGCTCTCTGTCTCCAAAGAGTCCCTCTCCCCTCAAACTTACCCAGGTTTAAGGTTCACTTGTTTCGGGACGACGACGATTCAGCGAAGTCAGCACAGGTTGAGACACGCTGGGGTCTCTGTCGTCGGGTGGTCCGAGGGGGCAGGGACCCTAAGAGGTCCGTTCTTGTGACCTCACTCAACGGTAAAGGAAGAGGTCACGTACTTTCACTTCAGCGAGTCAGCGTAGGCTGAGAATCTCTGGGGTGCCTGACGTCGAATGGTCCGAGGAGGCAGGTACCCTAAAAGGTCCGTTCTCATGGCCTCACCCCACGGTAAACCATTTCCTGTGGAACTACAAGGACTCTACAAAAGTTTAGAAGTCACAAGGGAACAATGTCAGTGGAATCTCACTCGAACAGACGTCGACTGAGTACAGTGGAGGGTGATTTGTTTTGAACGAAAATATAAAGGAAAGGAGGAAAAGAAGTACTATTTATACTGAAATATGAATTCTTCAGTGGAAGTTTTAAAAACTACGCAGTAGACTCTTCTGAGACCTTGTCGTTCCACTAGTTTGGTCAGTTAGGATTTCCTTTAGTTACGACTTATAAGTAACCTTTCTGACTACGACTTCGACTTCGAGGTTTGAAACCAGTGGACTACGTTTCTCGACTGAGTAACCTTTTCTGGGACTGTGACACTTTCTAACTTTCGTTTTCCTATTCTACCACCGTCTCCTCCTCTACCAATCAATCGTAGTGGTTGAGGCACCTGTACTTAGACTCGTTTGAGACCCTCTGTCACTTCCTGTCTCTTCGGACCGTACGACGTCAGGTACCCCAGAATTTCTCAACCTATGTTGAATCACTGACTTGTTGTCGATAGGATTGGAGTCTAAACACACACACACACACACACACACACACACATGTTTACAACTTTATTGACCCTCGGACACTGAACGAAACAGTTCAGGAATAAGAGTAAAAAGACGACACAAAGGAACTCGTTCAGTGAAACGGGTCGACTTGAAGGAGTCAAAGAAGTAGACATTTTACCTTTTTATTATGGACCCCACACACACACACACACACACACACACACACACACACACATACACAAGTACATACACGAGTCAGTACAGGTTAAGAAACGTCGGGGTATTTGACATCGGGAGGTCCAAGGAGACAGGTACCTGAAAAGGTCCGTTCTTATGACCTTACCCAAAGACAAAGACAGAGGTCCCCTAGAAGAACTGGGTCCCTAGTTTGGGGAGTGAATGCAGAGGACGTAACCGTCCGTCCAAGAGGTGGTGATCGTGGTGGACCCCTCGGGTTGTGGATTCCGTATTACAATTTATTACCGTTCAATAGAAAAGTGACTTGTGAATGAGACTCGGGTTGGGGGTCCAGTGGTAAAATTTACGGGAGGTTCAGTCCACTCATTACCCTTACCTTCATAAACCTCACCCCCACCTCCGTCCCCCTGTCATTCCTTACCGTCCCCAATACCTTTGACCTCTCTTGTGAGGGGAGGGTTCTTCTCCCGTCGGGGCGAATCGAATCAAGTACCGAAAGTTTTATACCAGGGAACTTGTCGTGGTAGTTGTAGGGACCTTTGGGAAGCTACATCTAAGAGTCCCGAGAGGTGACAGGATGACTCAGTTTTGAGACCCCCACCCTAAGAATTTTTAGATACAAAATTATACGGGGGATTCACTAAACTACGACCGACTCCAAACTTTGGGTGAAGAGATTACTTGAAGCGGTATCCTCGAACGTACTGACACAACGGTTTGACAGATGAAAAAGGTTGTCTATGATTTTTAAATGAAAATATACTGTAAAGGGTTAGAATTTATAACCGTTGATAAAGTTTAAAAAATTTACATGATACACCTGATTATCATGTAAAATCCAACTAAAGGTTGGAAACCAAATACGAAAAGGTAAATTAGGAATTTTATTCCGATGTTTTCAACAGTACCATGGTGAAAATTCCTTATTTTACACCCAAGTTTGTCACTCCACGGAGAGGTACAGTGTATCTGTCCTTCATCGGTTAAGGACTAAACCTAGACTCACATAAACCAACATTTCGAAGACAGAAAAATACGTCTTCGTTTTTATATGCTGATAGAGATCGTGTCCCCGAAGGGTCCACCGAGTCACCATTTCTTAGACGAACGGTCACGGCCTTTACGTCTACACCCAAGGTAGGGACCTAGTTTTTCTAGGGGACTTCCTCCCGTACCTTTGGGTGAGGTCATAAGAACGGACCCTTTAAGATACCTGTCTCCTCGGACCACCCGATGTCAGGTACCCCAGCGTTTCAGGCCGTGCTGACTCGCTGATTCGTACATGTAAATCGTGTCTCGGATTCCCGTGTTTTTCGATTGACCTAAAAGGATGGAAACTGGTAGATTATTTAAAAGAAGAGATTGGAAGACGGGGTGGGATAGGAGAATTGATTAGATGTAAGGATAGTCTCTCTCAGTCAGGGGTCCTCTCGGGTTCTCCCGACCTCTCCCCACTCCGATCCGTCAAAGGACCGCACCCGTTCGACTGTTCCACGGTCTTCTTTCGACACCCGTCGTCGCGGGCTCCGACTTACAGGTCGTACGTCGACCTAAGTGTCCGATTTTGGTCGACGGGCAGTTACACAGGAGACGTACAGGATCTGACTTAAGGTCCTCGGCGGGACCCGACTCGGGGGTGGACCGAGGCCGGAGTATCGACGATTGACAAGACACGAGTCTCATTTGTCGGGACCGGGGAGGGTTTCTCCTGGACAGAGGTCGGGGGTCCGACCTGTACCCTTCACCCCCTCCGTAGGCGTCGGAGAAGAGGGGCCCGGTAGACACCCCTGTCACCGACCTGTATGAAGACAGTAGTTCAGGACGAGTGGAGTAGGGGTGCCGGTGACGAGAGGTGCGGAAGGTGGGAGGCCGTCGTTTCTGGAGGACCCCGAATGACGGGAGTCTAAACCTAGTCCTCCCTACAAACGTCCCTGAAGAACGACCCATTGGGACGAAACCGTAAATGGTCGGACGTATAATGTGGAGCTACAGATAAGTAGTCAGAGGAATGATTGTCCTCTGTGGTAGAGACGGGTAAATGTCTAGAGACCTCTAGTCGAGTCTTGTCTCTTCTCTAAGTAAGTTCCAGGGCGTCGATCCTTCACCCTCTCTCCCTCAGTTTGGGTCTGAGACAGTGGGCTTCCGGTCAAAACTCCCGAGGAGATGAAAGAGATGTCGTTGACACACGGGAGTTACACAGTACTTCTTGCATGTAAATACTACCTTCCTTTTTCGTCCCCGAACCTCCCTGCCTCTGGACCCTAGTTTGGAGAATAGACGTTGAGGTGAACCCTGAACCCCTCAACCCTCCCGGAGGACGTGTCAAGTAGACCGTGCGTGATAACCGCTACTATTATAGGGAGACAAGCGTCTACAGACCCCGGTAGCACCGAGGTACTCTGTGACTCGTGTCTCACTCGCTCGGACGCACAGGCGCGCCCCTTCTCTCCCTCCCTCTTTGTGTGGCGGGCTTCCGAGGTCTGGAATCGTCCGCAAAGTGGAAGAGACCGGAGCTACAGAGCACAGGTCACCCAAGTACACATTTATGCGAAAGGACCTCGAGAAGACACACGACACATAGTGATGTGTTGTGCGGGTGGTGCTTAGGGATTTCGCTCTAGGCTAGAGACTGGACGACTGGGGCTCAGGTCGGTGAAGCAGACGTCAGAGAGGGTCACCCAGGACGGGAGGAGAGAGGATGGTGTCTCCCGTAGTGTCCCTCTGGGGACCCAGAACCTTACCCTAGGGCCCTCAGGACCCAGATCGGGAACCGGAGGACGACGGGACGGGGGTCCCGGGTCTCCCTCCACCCATCCCCCCTCCCCTGTTCCCAGGGTCACGTCGTCCAACTCGACGGGGTTCGGACCTTCGGTGAATCCAAGGACCAAGGGAGACGCCGGTTTCACGGTGAACTAGGGCCCCTAACACTTTACTGTCCTCCACCGTCGTCGTCCGACCCCACGGACAACTCGGGAGATGGATTCGACCGAGTCGGGGCGGATGTGGGTCGGAGGTCAAGTCAATACTGGGGTACCTGACGTCGTGCGGTCCGGAGGGACAGGTAGTGGTTGAGGACCTCAAATGAGTTTGAGCACAGGTAACTCAGCCACTACGGTAGGTTGGTAGAGTAGGAGACGACAAGGGAAGAGGGTGGAAGTTAGAAAAGGTCTTAGTCCCAGAAAAGTTTACTCGGTCAAGAAGTGCAGTCCACCGGGTTCATAACTTCAGATGGGAGGTCCGTGTGTAATTGGGAAGGGTAGGCCTCCGTGGAGTCAGGACGTGGGGTCCTCGCGACACGGACGGACAACGACGGGGGTTTACGACAACGGTGGGACGGGGAGGAGACCAGGGTCGACTCACCCCGCCCCTCTCCTGACAACGGGTTTTCCCCGCCTTGGTCCCCACGGCACGACTTCTGAGGATCGGACAGACCCCTGTCTCTTCACCTCTAAGGACCCCACCTTTACCCCTCTTGGTACTTCTGTTTTTACACCTCTTAGGAGCTCGAATTTCCACCACGGGGAGTCCAAATCCCACATCCTAGATTACACGATCTCGACCCCTCTGGTGTCCTCGGACCGTAAACTCCCCTCGAGACACGTCTCCTACCTCTACGGCCGTCCTGCCCCTGAGACCCGCTGTACCCTTCGAGTTGATACACCCCCCACCCCTCCCTCAGGGCTCCGTGACCCCCGAGACTTCGGTTCCCAAACCAGTAAGGTCGGGAGGGCTACAACTCCTGGGATCTCTACTCTAAGAGACTTCCGACATCTCCCGAAGTCACACAATTAGTGAGGTGGCACAGGTTGAGAAATGTTGGGGTACCTGACATCGGGTGGTCCGAGGAGGTACGTTCCCTAATACCTCCGTTCTTAAGACCTCCCCCAACGGTAAGGGAAGAGGTCTCCTAGAAGGGATAGGTCCCTATCTTAGATACAGCTAACGTCCGTCTAAGAAATGATAGACTCGGTGGTCCTTTCGGGTCTCAGTCTGCGATTCTACAGAAACCTTAACTCTAAATACCGGGATCACTAGAGCCTCTCCGTCATCACTCGTCGCCACACTTAGCTCTAGAATTAAAGGACGGGTCCTTAACTTGGACTCATCGGATCTACTTTTGGCTCTTAGGATCGGTGGTCGTTCCCGATCTCCGATCTTTGTTAAAAAGGGACCTAGAACCGGGGGTCACTTTTTACGTGAATAGTTCCTCCGTTTTTGACGTTTACGTCCATGTTCTAAATAATGATCTCTGTGTCGTGTTATTGTTCACCCTCTCGTGTGTCTCTTCGTCAAACAAATCAATTCTATTTTCGTTCCGTTTCTACGTGTGGGTCTCTCTTTCCCACACCCGCGGGGGGATCACTCCTCCTCGCGTTATTTCTCTACTAATCCGGTAAATATATCCAGCCAAGAAGGCCCAGAAACAAATGGAAATCGGTTAGTAGACCCAACAAAGAAGGTGTGTCCTGGATGGGGCCCTGGGAGGGGATCCACGTCTGCGTGGGGAGTCGGTTCTACCTAGTACTTCACTTCCGAAGACCCTCCTCGTTCTGAGTACTACCGGACCACGATAGGGGACTGAAAACTGGGGGTTCCTCTGAAAGACGTGTACACATTTCAGAGGGAACAGGGTTTTCTCACCCCTACCCCCACTTCTAGGGAATTAGGGAACGAGTTTGTACCAAAACGGACAGAAACAGGAACGGCACTGACAATGGGATTCCACAAATGTTCTTCGTTTCTGGCCGACAAGTAGGACAAAGACGACAGAGGAGGTAAAGTCTCCCGTTTGTCTTCCGACTAACATTTACGGAATGGACCTCGGGTAGATAGAGAACAGAGTCCTTTACGATTGTCAACATTCATAGACCGGACTTCGGGTGAAGAAGTACGGGGTACTTTATATTTGTCCTCCGGTCCACCTTTACAGATTCGATCTGGGGTAGAGAAGGGAGGGAACGACCCTCTCGTCCGTCTGTACGAGACTGAGGTCCTGAGACCGGGGGCGACGGGCAGGTGGAGGGTCCGTGTCCTCGTCTCTTTAGTCCGTACGCGGGGTGCGATCTCCCCCTGGACTTACCGTCCGTCTCACGGAGAGGCTACCCTTACACGGGTGGTGGAGTTCACGTCGGGTCTAACGTACCAGACGGTCCACGGGGCACCATTGGGACCCCTTTGGCGGACCCTCGTCCAACCCCTTCCCCGACCTTTCACTGACCTCGAGGACCAACTCCTTACCCCCTCGAGGACTGGGTCCTTGGGGACCGGTCCAGTCCAGTCTACCTTGGTCTAGCCGAGAAGGAGGGTTCACGTCGCCCCCTCTCTCCCAGTCACAAGATCTCGTTCTGTGCGAAGGTCCTGTGTGGGACCCCTGCAGCAGGGGTCTCCAGTCCCCTGTAGGGGCCGGTCGTCCTCGACGCCCGTCAGAGTGGCTCTCTCGACCTAGGGGTTCGGACCCCGCTAGTAGGAATAGTCACGGAAGGGGACCCCCATTGTGAACCCCCGTGGACCGGACCGTTCTGCGGGTCTAGGGAGGTAGGTCTACCTTTGTCTGAAAGGTCTAACTTCTCTCACGGGTCGGGTAGAATTTCTACACCTCACTCGTAGACTCTCTTTGTCTACAGGTTCCAGTGTGGTGGTAAGGACCGACGTGTCCTCAGGTTCGTTCCTCCAAGTCGAAAACAGACTCACCAAACTTCTTTAGTCCTGGAGAGGGGTCCGTGGAGAGGACGAAGACGGAGAACTTTTGCGAGAGAAGGCGAGAGTCCTCGCTCGCTCTCTTTCATACACTTCGAGTCCACAGTATTTTTCGTGGACGAGGTGTCTCTTCGTCCGAATCTTTTGTCTGTACTTGTGCCGGGCACCCCTCCTCTCCTTCCACACTGCTTGACCCTCAACGTGCCTGTGTACATGTGGAGGTGCACATTTAAGTATCGATCACCCTTAGACGACAGATCGAGTCTCTCGAGTCGAGTCACGGGACACTACTGGATCTCCCCACCCTACCACCCTCCCCCCCGCAACCACCCTCCCTTGCAAGGTCACCCTCCCCTATATGCATATGTATACCGACTTAGTGAAGCGAGATGTCGTCTTTGATTGGGTTGTAACATTTCGTTGATGTGAGGTTAAATTTGTTTGTTCATGGACGAGTTCTCGAGTTCTGACAGGTCGTCCAGTACCCCCGAGGGCAGTCTCGTCCTCCTCGGAACTTGTCGCACCTTAGGTTCGAGGAGTGAGAATTCTTCCTTTTTGACTCCTGATCTTTGACCGTATACTGCACCCCAGGATTTCACAACGCTAGTGACCAGAAATAGGTTTAGGTCGGGGACACTAAAAGGAAGAAACACTAAAGAGACTTTTACGGGTGTCCCCGACACTTCCACATATCAGTCTCTGGAGTCAGTGAGTACTCGTCCCTCACCCCTCCACCTCTTCCTGGCCGGGTAACCCCCCGAAGACCAGTCCCACCTCCCCTCTCCTCCCGAGATTGGACCCGGTCTCACTGCTCCCGGTCCTCTCCTCCTGTAGTCCTCTCTTTCTACCTGTCTGCTCTCTCCTCCCCCTTCTTTTCTCCTCAGAGACAACAATCCTCCTCCGAGACGACGAGGACCAGAGGCTACCGATCTGACCCCGTCCTCCTCCCCGTCCCGGTCTCCCGAGGACTTGACTTGAGGATCGACAGACTAAACGACCAACACCCCAGACTCGTTCGGTGAAATGGAGATACTCGGGTATGAAAGAGGAACTGTGTTACCCTCCTTTTGGGTCTACGCCATCCTGACTGAACTCCGATTTACTTTAGTACGTACACTCTACAGAGTCCTCTCTCGTCTGGGAGGTGAGTGTCACCGAACAAACCACTCAATGACCGAGGACTACGGGAAGACAGGACCCCGTCGAACCATAACTCTCGAGGACGGGAAGAGGGCTCTTTCCCACAGACACGTCCTTCCGTCGGGGGGGCACAGGAGAGTCGAGTAGTGGGTCGAGACACGGACGAACTGCAAACCGACCTGAACGAGGACCCCAAAGACCCGTGACTCGGGTCGAGGAAGGAGGAACTCGGACCTCACCTCGTGTCCCACGCACACACACACACAACACACACGTACTCTCCTTTTACGAACAGACACGTACCTACTCAATCTCCCCCCGATCACAATGTACTAACATTGACCCTCACCTATACATCCTCGCTGACTTCCCTGACACCCACACAGTGGGGAGTGGGGAGGGGACAACAATTGTCGGTCGTTACGTCGTCTCGCGTATACGTGTCTACGACTTCGGTCTAAGGACCCAAGTTTGGGATAGAGATGGAACACACTGGAAGCTGTTTAATGAATGGGAAAATTAAGGAGTCAAAGGAGTAGACAAGGTACTCCTTTATTATTGTCGAGGAGTGGTGGATAAACCCTGATGACACTCCTAAGCTACTCAATACGGACCATGTATCTTCCTCTAATTCACGATTGACGATAGTAAGACAGTAAGTCAAGTCAAGTCAGCGAGTCAGTGCAGGCTGAGAAACACTGGGGTACCTGACGTCGTGCAGTCCGGAGGGACAAGTAGTGGTTGAGGGCCTCAAATGAGTTTGAACACAGGTAACTCAGTTACTACGGTAGGTTCGTTGAGTAGGAGACAGTATTGGAAGAGGAGGTCGGAAGTTAGAAAGGGTCGTAGTCCCAGAAAAGATTACTCAGCCAAGAAGCTTAATCCACCGGTTTCATGACCTCAAAGTCGAAGTCGTAGTCGAGAATGTTACTTATAAGTCCTGACTAAAGGAAATCCTACCTGACCAACCTAGAGGAACGTCAGGTTCCCTGAGAGTTCTCAGAAGAGGTTGTGGTGTCAAGTTTCGTAGTTAAGAAACCGTGAGTCGAAAGAAATATCAGGTCGAGAGTGTAGGTATGTACTGATGACCTTTTTGGTATCGAAACTGATCTACCTGGAAACAACCGTTTCGTTACAGAGACGAAAACTTATACGACAGATCCAACCAGTATTGAAAGGAACGTTCCTCATTCGCAGAAAATTGAAGTTCCGACGTCAGTGGTAGACGTCACTAAAACCTCCGGGTTTTTTATCGGACAGTGAGAAAGGTGACAAAGGGGTAGATGAACGGCACTTCACTACCCTGGTCTACGGTACTAGAAGTACTAAAACAACAATGAATAATAATAATAACGTTTCCTGAAACTGAAGAGTCCCTCTTCCTTACATACGGACGACGGAGGTTACGAAGGTACTGTTGGGACTACACCGGTCGCGACTAGAGTAGACTGTGGACTTCTGCACCCCCGGGACCCTCTAAAGACCGGGGTCCAGTGTTTCAATCCTTTTCAGTATTGACCATGGGTTTGACTCCAGGTTATTAGAGTTTCGACCTCTCGGGTCTCCTCTCTTCAAACGCCCACTAGAAGAACAAGGGGACTTTAGGTGAGTTTATCCGTCAAGAAGACAAACACTTAGGTCCACTCCTCGTCACCCTCTAGTACGACACTTCAAGCAGAGGGACGAAGTGGAGACGGGTGTAGGAAATGAGAAAAAAAAGATGGGTCTTTACGTTCCAAGAACAAGGTTCAACCTACAGCAGACGGGGGTCGAGTCGGAGACGGATCCAGTCACGGTTCATTTGTCGTACCCAGACCGGTCGACTCTTCTACGGTGTCACCAACGTCCTTCCACAGGACACAGTGTGGACAGAAGACTCCATCCACTGTAACCCCACCGTTCCATTCCCGTAACTACAAGGCGTCTGTGGACGTCCTCCGACCTTCCCTTCTGGACTCGATCGTGTGACGAACGACTAGTGGATGGACAGGTAACTAAAGTAGACGAGTCGTCTATAAGTGACTCACAGATGGTGTACGGTACGTGATAGGATCCACAATCCTACGAGACCCTCGTTCGTAAAGTCTGTTTTTTAAAGAGAGACACCCCAAATATACGAGGACCTGTTATTTGTTTCATTTATTCGTTCATATAAGGCATCTACAATCTCCCTCTAGTCTCAAGACTTCTTCTTTTCTCTTGTCTTTCCCATATTCCTCATGACCCCACCTCTGTCCCCGTACCTCGTCACAATATTAAAGATGGACCCTGGTAGTCACTCTCGTTGAGACCCTTCCGTCGAATACTTGTTTCCGAACACGTTTAGGACCTCCCTCGGTACTCCGGTAGTCCCCTCTCTCAATGTCGGTCCTCTCTGTCTACCATGTTTTGACCTCACAAAGACTACTCAAAGTCCTTTTTGGTCTTCCGACTTAAAGAAAAGAAAAAATTGAAATTTGAAAAATAAAACATAACCCATATCGGCTAATTGTTACAACACCATCAAAGTCCACTTGTCACTTCCCTCAGTTGGTATGTATATACACATAGGTAAGAGGGGATTTTGGGGGGAGGGTAGGTCCGACGGTGTGCTATAATTCGTCAAGGGACACTTTTCCGACTTAAAGAAAAGGGTCTTGTTGACACCCATATAGGTAACTTAAGACTGTACCTCACAGCTACTTCACCGGATTTATAAAAAGAGGAAACCTCCAATGAAAAAGCATGAATTACTGATTTTTGGAAAAACGAATAGGAATTCGAAGTCATTGGATTGTTCCGATAAAACCATAGTAAGACGTAGTAAAAAACATGATCTGGTACCTTACTAAAAAGTCAGATATCTAAAAGTCCCACCTCTCCACCTAAAAGAACATAATGTAACTCTTTATTTACAAAACAAGGGCCCTTAAGGGGCCACCAGGTCACCAATCTTGAGACTCGTAAGTAACGGTTCCTACGCCCAAATTAGGGACCAGTTCCTTGATTCTAGGGTGTTCGGTGTACTGTATCGTCTTTTTTCTTTTTAGACAAGGGTAACAGAAAGAAAGATAAGTTCTGTAGTGAATACAATTTAATAGAAGTAAACACGAGGTCATCAACAATTTTCATACAGAACACGGGAGTTCTGTTGTGGAAGGACAGGACCCTAGTAAGGATACGGGGAGTAAATACCCAGAACCTCGTGAGGGAAGGAGTATTTAACTTCTAAAGGGTACCACTCAAAGAGGTGAAGTTCCTTTCCTGAAAGAAGTTGAGACTCTTTTGGAAGTGGTTGTTGTTAATAACACTGAGGAGAAGAACTAGACTACTGTAGATTGTTAGGATTCAACCTAACTACATTGATACCTGTATTACATTCAAAATTAAAACTAATGTAAAATTAAACCAAATTACTGATAAAACCTCTTCCGTTACCGTGGGGTGAGGTCATGAGAACGGACCTTTTAGGGTACCTGCGTCCTCGGAACACCCGACGTCAAGTACCCCAGTGCTTCTCAGCCTGTACTGACTCACTGAAGTGAAAGTGAGAAGTGAAAGTACGTAACCTCTTCCTTTACCGTTGGGTGAGGTCATAAGAACGGACCTCTTAGGGTCCCTGCCCCCTCGGACCACCCGACGTCAGATACCCCAACGTTCTCAACCTGTGCCGACTTCACTGAATCGTCGTCGTCGTCGTTACTGATAAAACGGAATGTAGACATTGACATTTTACCCCAAACAAAGACAGACTTTCGAAAATGTAATGTTCACCAATAGGTTCGAGGATTCTCACGGTGTTGGAGGAGGTTGATAATGAACCCCGGGGACCTAGTCTCTGGGAGTTATACTCCCAATCCTCTTATACTACGGAATTGTTAGATCCCTGGTACGGGGAGTTGTCGTCCTTCATCAATACCTTACTTTTACTACGGGGAAAGGGAACCGTTGTATTAACAGGATTTTCTTTTTCCCTCTTACTCTCTCGGTTAAGGATCCATCCAACTATTCTTCAGGCCCCAGGGGTTCCTCTTCTTTCCCCAGACCCCGAGAGTTTCGTCTCTATCCCTATACCTTAAGGACTCCTCCTCCTCCTCTCCTGTTTGTAGAAAAAAAAGGAGATGTAAGGAATCAGAATCAGTGTATTTTACAAAAAAAAAGAATTTCGGACTTTGACTACTAATATGTTGTTTGTTGAGTCAAATTTGAGACATGATTGAAACGGTTGTTTCCAGGCAGATCAGTTCCGATACCAAAAAGGTCACCAGTACATGTCGACACTCTCAACCTGACACTTCTTTCGACTCGTGGTTTCTTGACTACGAAAACTTGACACCACAACCTCTTCTGAGAACTCTCAGGGAACCTGACGTTCCTCTAGGTTGGTCAGGTAAGACTGGAAATCCTCTAGTCGGGACCTTAAAGAAACTTCCCTTACTACGATTTCGACTTTGAGGTCATGAAACCGGTGGAGTACGCTTCTCAACTGAGTAACCTTTTCTGAGACTACGACCCTCCCTAACCCCCGTCCTCCTCTTCCCCTGCTGTCTCCTACTCTACCGACCTACGGTAGTGACTGAGCTACTTGCACTCAGACTCACTTGAGGCCCTGCCCTCAATCACTGCCTGTCTCTCCGGTCCGCACGACGCTAAGTGTCCCAGCGTTTCTCAGTCTGTGGTGACTCTCTGACTTGATTGATTGATTGATTGATTCCCAATATATTGTTGTTACATAGGACGAACTCCTGTCAAAGAGGAAGGACTTTTGGAAGACCTATTAGGACAATAGAATTTTACATTTAACACCCTCACCCAGGTCATTCTAGAGATGTTGGAACTCTGTAAGAAAACTAAATAACATTATTGGTTAAATTTTTCATATATTGAGGGAACGATTGTGATCGTTTCCCCTGTAAGAGACAGGTGGAAGGTACGGATCAGTCTTCGAAAGAGACAGAGAAAAGTGAACTTATTTTGAGACGATATGTTTTTTTTTTTTCATACAGAATACCTCAGTCTTTTAAAATTAAAGGTCGAAACGATCAGTGATAGACACACTCGAGTCCGTTTAATAAATTGAAGATACCTATGTCAAAGAGAAACCCCCATTGTAACCCTTTCTCTTTCACAATTAGAGAGTCAGCACAGGATGAGACACGCTAGGGTGTCTGACATCGGGCGGTCCGAGGAGACAGGTATCGAAAGAGGTCCGTTCTTATGACCTCACCCAACGGTAAAGGAAGAGGTCCCCCTAGAAGGACTACGTCTTTACCTTGGGTCCAGAGGACGTAACGTCCCTCTAAGAAACGGCAGCCTCGGTGGTCCCTTCGGGTTATTACCATTGACGAACTCAAACCTTACGGGTTCTGGTGAGTCCAAATCGAGTATTTTCCTGAGTGTCTTGTGATATGAATTCAAATGTCGTTTACCTAGTTCGCAGGTCAGTTGTTTCCTCCTTTACGTCTGCTACCTTGACCTCCTTGTGTTCGTGTTCGAAGGTTTACAGAGGAGGGATAGGTCTACAGGTTCAGCGAGTTTGCCATTTCTTGGACGTACGTTAGGTCTTCTGGACCCAAGCTAGGGACCTAATCCTTCTAAGGGGGTCTCTTCCCGTACTGTTGGGTGAGATCAGAAGAACGGACCTCTTAAGGTACTTGTCTTATTGGGTCACCTGTTGTCAGATACCTGAGCTTGTCAGTCTGTGCTGACTCGTCGAAAGTGAAAGTGAAAGGAGGGACAGGTCAGTGTGTCTTAGACGAACTAAGGGAGTCGGGTTGAGCAGGTTCGACAACGGTTGGTCCCTGCGAATGAGAACAGACTCTCAGAACCCAAAAAAATGACACCAGTCAGTGTACCCGTATATGGTGGATGTGCCGACTGGAGTCAGTCCCTTCGGGGTCGGGGGATCTCCCTTTCTCCGTTAAGGGAACAAATTTTGGTAATTTCCTGAAGGGACCACCAGGTCACCAATTCGTAGGGAGACGGTTACGTCCCCTGTACCGAAGCTAGGGACGAGACCCTTCTAAGGTGAACGGTCACTCGTCGATTCGGGCACACGGAGTCGCTGCCTTGGACTCACGACGTCAGCGACTTCAGGCACGCAGCTCTCGGACACGAGGTGTTGGTCTCTCTGGTCGCGGGACTCTTTGGGTGCGTGGCGTTCCTCCTCCTCCGGAGTGTGTCGTCGCTTCTTGGTCACACCGGGTTTTATTTCTCTCGTTTTATTTTACGGAGTGAAATTTTCTACTAGCCTCTTGTTTCTTTGAGATAACTTGTGAAGTATTTCACCCGCCAGAGGTAGGGGTTCCCAGGTCGCTTGGAGTCTCGTAAATGTCCCTGTCTCAATTCAAAACCAAACGACTGTGCCGTGGGGTTCGACCGTACGAGTAGAGAAAAAAACATTCTAAATAAATAAACCGAAGTAACCCAGGATCAACGAGGTACCGTACACCCTCAAATTAAGGGGTCGATCCCCAGTTTGAGTGTGGGGGTCGTGACGTTCCACCTAGGAATTGGTGACCTGATGGTCCCTTCAGGGACCTCACTGGGTAGAACTCAGATCTACAAATAAAGTTGTGTCCGGACTCTAGTCTGCGTCTGTAAGGATGACCCTCAACCCACAGGGCAACTACTGGTATTCTCCTCGGGACTTAGAAACTAGTAGATGGAGAATCTCTGTGTCTCGGTTCGCAAGAACAAGTAATCAGAGTTTACGTAAGTGTCGTAGGGTTTCTGTACCCGACTAAACTATTTATTAGGGTGAAATGTCTACTTTCGTGACTCCGGGTTCTTGTTACCCATTAAACGCTTTGGACCAAGGAGGATGATAACATCCCCTCCTTTGGAAAGGGAGAAAGAGAAGATCTAAGGAACCGATCACACTATTAAATTAACTGTATTCTGTCTACTTGTCCTCTTTTTGTTTAAAGTATGTATGTAGTAGGGGTTTCTGTACCCTGGGTCTCTACCAGTCCGTTAACTCCGAATATACGATGAGTCTCACTTCCTCTTTCCTCACTCCTAACCCCGAGTTTCCCGTCCTTCTATTTAAGGCCCTTCTACTCTTTTCGTCTATAAACCAATTGTTTACTAATGGTACGGTACGTCTATCTATTTACAAAGACTATGATTTTCAATAAAAACCCCAATCAAGGGAAGGTCTATGTCCGGGAGATTGATTTAGAAAATCCGTCAATTCCCTCATCATTAGTCGAAAATAGTTATTGGAGTCTATACGTCTACTGTGGTGGGAATACCGTCTTTCACTTCTCCTCGATTTTTCGGAGAACTACTTTCACTTTCTCATCTCACTTTTCCAACCGAATTTCGAGTTGTAAGTCTTTTGTTTCTAGTACCGTAGACCAGGGTAGTGAAGTACCGTTTATCTTCCCCTTTGTCACCTTTGTCACCTTTGTCACAGTCTGAAATAAAACCCCCCGAGGTTTTAGTGACGTCTACCACTAACGTCGGTACTTTAATTTTCTGTAAATGAGGAACCTTCCTTTCAATACTGGTTGAATCTATCGTATGACTTTTTGTCTCTGTAGTGAAACGTTTGTTTTCAGGCAGATTAGTTCCGATACCAAAAAGGTCACCAGTACATACCTACACTCTCAACCTGACACTTCTTTCGACTCGCGGCTTCTTAACTAGGCAAATTTGACACCACAACCTCTTCTGAACTCTCAGGGAACCTGACGTTCCTCTAGGTTGACCAGGTAAGACTTCCTTTAGTCAGGACCCACAAGAAACCTTCCTTACTACGATTTCGACTTTGAGGTCATGAAACCGGTGGAGTACGCTTCTCAACTGAGTAACCTTTTCTGAGACTACGACCCTCCCTAACCCCCGTCCTCCTCTTCCCCTACTGGCTCCTACTCTACCGACCTACCGTAATGGTTGAGCTACCTGCACTCAAACTCACTTGAGACCCTCAACCACTGTCTGTCCCTCCGGACCGCACGACGTTTCTCACCCTGTGTTGACTCACTGACTTGACTTGACCTGACTTAGTCGAAAAGGACTCACAAAACCCAGAGTTTACAGAAATCAAGTTTTATTGGGTGTGTCGTACACCGGACAAACGTCCCCTCGCGTATTGGACAAAGGAGAGTGACACTTTGTACGTCAGTAGTGTGGGACCCTAGGTTGTAGAGTCGACTCAAATAGAGGTCGTATTTTATTCGTAACTCCAGATTTACCTTATAACCACCACCACCAAATCAGTGATTCAACACAGGATGACAAAGCTGGGGTACCTGACATCGGGCGGTTCGAGGAAACAGGTACCCTAAGAGGTCCATCCTTATGACCTCACCCAATGGTAAGGAAAACGGTCCCCTAGCAGGGTTGGGTCCCTAACTTGGGTACAGAGGACGTAACGTCCGTCTAAGAAATGACTGATTCGGTGATCCCTTCGCGGTTACCTTATAATGAGTCGGTTATTTTTTCTTACTTTGATACGGTAAACGTCGTTGTATCACTATCACTTCAGCGAGTCAGTACAGGCTGAGAAATTCACAGTATTACTCATTTCTTTCAGTCTGTCTCTTCCTTTTTATGACATCCTGTAGGGGATATACACCTGAGATTTTACTTTCCTATACTTACTTGAATGAAGATCTTGTCTTTGTCTGAGTATCTGAAGGTCGTGTTCGAATACCAACATACCCTTCCTGTCCCCCCTTCCTGTCAATCCTTCAAATGCTACCTGTATATGTGTGGCGATATAAATTCTTCCTATTGGTTGTTCCTGGATGATATATCATGTACCTTGAGACGAGTTATAATACATCGTCGGACCTACCCTCCCCTCAAACACCCCTCTTACCTATGTACATATATATGGCGACTTTGAGAAGTGACAAGTGGACTTTGATAGTGTTGTAACAATTAGTCGACATGGGGTTAGATTTTAATTTTCAATTTCGTTTTTTTCTTAACTCCAAAAGTAGAAGGTTCCCACAAACGGTGATGAAACTCTCTGGACCGTTAAGTGAGTTTAGATCTGGGTTCCCGGAACTATCATTGACCCAACCCCCCCTGTATCAGGACACCTCTGATGTAGGAACACGTGTGTCGTACCGCGCCACGGTCGTGTACCTTTAGATTACCTGGTGAAGTAGAAGGTCCGCACCCCCCCCTGAGCACAAATAAAAAACGTTGTCTTCTGTTTACGAAGGTCACACGTCCAATCCCCCTCTCTTACACCCCAAAAGACTCTCAGTGGGGAAGGACTAGAACCGAGGAAAAAGTGTAAGGGTTCTACGTACCCCTTCCGTCGAAAAAACACGGACGATGGGAAGGGGCCGTCGGGACCACTCACGAGGACGTCCGGACGAAAGTTTCGCGTCAAGACTCCTGGCAAATTATCCGCTCCTTCACCTGACCCTGTGTGGACATTGTCCCTCGGACAATCCTTACGACGAAGGGTCCGGAGTGGGTCTGGACCCGTTAGTCTTACACACAAATAAAGGTGTTCTGGGCGACGTCCTCGCTTCAGACTCTTCGCGACAATGACCCGTAACCCGGGGTCGTCTACGTCCTTCTTCGGACCAATCCACCCCTCCAGCTCGTACTTCTCCTGACTGGGATCGGGGAGGGGAAAGGGGTGAAGGGACGAGTAGAGGACCAGGGTGGGGAGTCGTCCCCACACTTTTCGGGTCAGACGGGGGTCGTAGGAGTCCTCGGGAGGACGTTCCGGTGTTTCTACTCGGCCGAGACGGAGAGGCGTCGGGAAGACCAGGAGGACCCGTGGGACCACCGGCCGTGGGGTCTCCCACTGCTGTCGTTGTTCCTGTTACCATTCAGGGTCGAGGACAGAGGAGACGTCTGACCCACCCTCCCTTATCCCCTCAGGAACCTTCCCCGACGTTTTGTCCGCACCCCACTCACAATGGTTGGGAGAGACCTAAAAAGGACTCTTTGACCCGTCAAAAGTGAGGTCCCTGTAAAGTACTGAGAGTTTTTCTTTTAGTAATACAAAGGTCGAATTTTTTAATAGGACGTATTGAGATGGTCTAGTCCCCGGGGTAGAGACTCTGAGAGATAAGGACCAGGGACGGACCAGGAGTTTGGACTGACAGCACATTGTTATTCTAGCGATAAACTGGGAACAGACCCAAATACCAGGTCAAACGGATTTTGGGAACCTTAAACGACGAAAAACATACAATTCCTTTCACTTCAACAAGTCAGTACAGCCTGGGAAACGTTGGGGTACCTGACATCGAATTGTCCGACGAGGTAGGTACCCTAAAAGGTCCGTTCTTATGACCTCACCCAACGTAAAGGAAGAGGTCCTTTGGAAGGATTGGGTTCCTAGTTTGGGTCCAGAGGGCGTAACATCTGTCTGCGAAATGGTAGACTCGATAGTTATCGAAGACCCACCCTGACCAGAGGTCCTGAAAGGTAGTCCACTAGACTTCTAATCTTAAAAGACGGGAGTCGAGGAGACACCCCTCCCCTCCCATGACCCTATCTTCAGTTCAGTGGTTGTCGATTACTCAGTTAGGTGAACGGTTGGGTCACTTATTTTTGGGGATTTGTAACCCTTGACGTCTCGAAGGACCCACCCCTTGTAAGTTCTCCCGAAAAGAGATTATCGTCTCTCGTCCGAAGAGTGACGCCACCAAAGAGAACAACGTCTCGTGTCCGAGATCCCTGAACCCGAGTCATCGATCCCGTGAACCCGAAGTCATCAATCCCGTGAGCCCGAGTCATCAATCCCGCGAGCCCGAGTCATCAACACCGAGGACCCGAGATCTTGCGTCCGAGTCCTCGACACGGTGTGCCCGAATCGACGGGGCACCGTGCACCTTAGAAGGGTACATTCCCTAGTTTGGGAACAGAGGACGTAACCGCCCACCCAAGAAAATGGTGAGTCGGTGGTCCCTTCGGGGACTCGAAATAGGAAATAAAATAGGAAATAGGTCATTTATTTTCTGAAAGGACTCAACACACTCAGCAAGACCAGTTAATAACTTTGATTTCTCGCCTTCGGTGTGTCGGGGATTTAAAGATCGGTCACCGACTCTCCAGACACCCTGGGGTCCCTGTGCATCGACCGTAGACTTCACCTCGGCAGAACACCCCAACTCGGGAGTAGGGCACCTCAGCCCCGATTGAGACGTCTAAATCTCAGACTTCACTCAACTGAATCCCCGGTGGCGTAACCAGACCTCTTAACCAACCACAACCTTCTCTATGGGGTACAAACTACATGTCTTCTTTGGGTCTGAGCATATAGGGACCCGAAACTACCGACCTTCCTCCGAGTTCATGTCCACTCTTTTTCACCTCCCGTCACAAGGGTCTTTGAGAATGGTCAATGGATCTAACATTGTTGAGGGACGTCTGCCGTCAACAAAAGTGTACCCAACATTGTCCTAACATGTAACTGGGTTGGAATGGTGAGTGGACGAGACGCTGGACTCCAGTCATTGAAATGATGTCAAAGGAGTGGACATGTTCCCTTTTGATGGTTTGTTTAAGAACGTTACTTAATAGTCAGTACTTATATCTCCCAAAAAAAAAGTGTAAAGTGTGGACTATTACAGGTAAAAGGTAGTTCTATAGAATCAGACTTCTTAAAAACAGATGGATGGGGGTTCTTTTTTATACATCCCCAGTTTATTACTATAATAACCCGAAGAGTCACCGAGTCGACATTTATTAGGTGGACGTCACATCCTCTGTACCTCTACACTCAAGCTAGGGACCCAGTCCTTCTAGGGGATCTTCTCCTTTACCGTTGGGTGAGGTCATGAGAACGGGTCTTTTAAGGTACTTGTCTTCTCGGACCGTCCGATGTCAGGTACCCTACCGTTTCTGAGCCTGTGCTAATTCACAAAGTTGTCGTTACTATAATAAAGAGGTAATAATAACGTTTTTACGTTGTGAAGGTCCTGAAACGAGTACCTCTGTTCCAATATGAAGAGAGCCCGACAATCTTATAAACACTCCTGAGTTCCGGGAAGGGAAATAAGGGTACAGATAATAAAATAGTAGCAGAGTCCTATGCCCTACAACCTCATCTAAGTATCAAAAGATCTACACGACGATGGTTTTCATTCAGGTACACGGATGAGTGTCACTCCGATTCGTTTGGTTCTTCAGACTCAAACCCCGGCTCTTTCCAAATAACGTTCCGATACGTTCCTCTGCTCTCACCGAGTCCGGAATTTTTGGGGATTGAGGGGGTCTCTCTTCGAAAATGTACGTTCTAAACCCCACTTTCGACATCTACACACTAACACACTGAAAGAAGACGTACCGACCACAAGGTTCTTGAAACACGAGTCGGTCTTCAATGGAAGGAGGTCGCCCCACCCCTTAAATCGACAGCGTTTTCTTGAGTTTCTATGACTATTCACATAAAGAAGACCTCCTCGGACCTGGGCTGGGACGGGACGGGGTAACACGTGATAACAAAGAACTGACGAAGAGGAAACAAAGACGAAGGGGAGGGAAGGAACTAATCGGTAACGAACTTAGACGGGAAGCCATAAGACCTTTCAGATCCTCCGACTTCGGAAAAAGGACGTTTATTCTTTGTTTGACCCCCGGACCTTTCCGAAAACAAGGGTCTTCGGGTCTTGAGGCATTCGAGGACGGGTCGAAGTCTGTAAAGTGATTGTCCTTAAATTAATATAAGTAAGATGAGTTACTGACGTGGGGCGTCTTCGTACTCCACCCTCTAAATAAGTGAACTGTTTATAAATAGTTCCGGGCCTTTTGGTAACAAGAACCACACCCCTGTGTCGATATTTGTTTTACATCGTGTCTAGGTCACATGAGATCTTCTGCCTGTCGACTCATCCACTTTATGATGCCGTCAAGTACTGTTCACAAAACTAACATCTCTAACTGCCCCTTTTCCTTAGGTACGAGAAAGACGTCTGGTTAGTCGTTTTGGGAGTCACTATTCCTCCACAAACTCGCCGTCGGTCCTGGTCCCACCGACCTCGACTTAGCCACCTTGTCTCCCCTCTCCTCCACCCATTCCGTCTCTCCGGTGCCCCCTTCCAGTACTCCTCGAAGGATTCCAAAATGTTCTTAGTCTTAAACTGACTCTCTCTCGACCCCTCGGTGACTCTAAGCCTCACCAGTGTCCTCGGTGCCCATCCTGAGTTCAATTCTGACCTAGGGACGCCGACGTCACGTCTCTCACCGGAGATCCCCCGCTTCCCGTCTCTGGCCGCGCCACTCGTCGACGTCGTCACCAGCCAGGTCACTCGGTCCTCCTCACACATTGACTCAATGAAGAACCCGACTGAGGTCAAGGGAACTTATTGTACTTACCGAACGGGCCAACTCCTGTTAAGACAAGGAGTTAATTTGTTAATTCGTAGAAACGACAAAAGACTATGTGTTTACGTAATCATATACAAGTAATATGATCTTTTTGCAAGTAATATGATCAAAATATGTATTTTGAGTCTTTTAGTTTTATAGTTTTCCATTTAGTTGCCTGAAGGGACCACCAGGTCACCGATTCCGAAGTTGTCCCCCGTACTCAAGTTGGGGACTAGTTCCTTGATCTAGGGCATACGGTGTTCGTCTCTGCTAGAGCTCACGGAGTTGTTTCTAGACCGTACCGGTTTATTTATGTCATCACTCTTTTTCTGTTTATTTTCTTTTTCTTTTTTTTCTTTTTATTTATATCAGCGTTCCTATACCTTCGTAGAATCTACAGGTAGTCGTCTCCTTACCTATTCCTTCAACACCATGTATATGTGTTACCTTATAATGAGTCGACATTTTTCCTTGCGGGTGCTCAGTCAAGATTGCTCCGTCTGCTTGGATCTTGGATAATATGTGTCACTTCAGACTCTCTCTTTCTGTTTATAGTATATAATTGTGAGTATATACCTTAGATCTTTCTGTCACGACTGCTAGGATAAACACCCCGTCGTTCCCACTGTGTTTGTATTTCTTGTCTGAAGACCTGTGTCACCCTCTTCCTCTCCCGCCCTACTACACGCGCTTTTCGTACCTTTGTATGTGTAATGCCATACATTTGCTCTAGCGGTCGTCCTCGTACTGCATTCTGCGTTCCTTGGGGGTTCGGTCATTGTTAGATCTCCCCACCCCACCCCTTCCTCCACCCTTCCCCCAAGTTCTCCCTCCCCTATATACATATGGATACCGGTTCAGTACGACTACATACCGTTTTTAGTGGTGTTATCGTAATTCATTAATAGGAGATTAAAAAAAATTTTCCCATTTAGTTGTAAAGTTTAGAGTGTTGGGTTTCTAATCCCTATTTAAGAAGATGAAACTCCAGAATTACATGTACTTGAGTGTTGGAACAAGTAGGTCTCTACTCTTCCCTTGTTACGTCGGAGTCCGTCTCGAACCCCGAACGGGTCACCGAGTCGCCATTTCTTGGGTGGACGGTTACGTCCTCTTCATTCTCTGAGTCTAAGTCAAGGACCCAACCCTTCTAGGGGACCTCTTCCTTTACCGATGGGTGAGGTCATGTTAACGGACCTCTTAGGGTACCTGTCTCTCCTCTGCCCGTCCGATGCCAGGTATCCTAGTGTCTGTCAGTTTGTGTCGACTTCACTGAATCGTAGAGCGTAGTAGATCCGTCTCAATGGAGTGTCCATCGTGTCGGAAGGCAAAGGAGTCGAGGAGTCGGAGGTCTATCCTGTCCGAGGTGGAGACGGTGTCCCGACACTAAACCCACTCCACTCACTCCGTGAGTGAGTCGGGTCCTGACTATCTAGTATTGACTGACGTTACAACGAGAACTCAGCTAGTCAGAACAAGCTGAGACACTGAGGTACCTGACATCGGGTGGTCCAAAGAGACAGGTACCCCCAAGAAGGGGTCCGTTCTTATGACCTCACCCAACGGTAAAGGAAGTGGTTCCCTAGAAGGGTTGGGTCCTTAGCTTGGGATCCGAGGACGTGACGTCCGTCTAAGAAGTGGTGACTACGTTATACTTTCAAAAGTTACTTTTCCTGTACTGGGAGGTGAACAAACTAGACGGAGAAACGAAGTGGGGACCGGGACGAGTCGACCCTGGTTCTCAAAATGTGACTCTGAACTTGTGTGGAGTAAGGATTAAAGTTCACTTTTACAATAGAAGATGGTCTACATTGAACGATAAAATTTCTCCGTTGAGAAGAAAATTTATCTCTTAACGGTAAGAAATCAGAAATTCTTTCGTTGAAAGATTAACTACGTTTCAAAAAGAGTATTTATTCTCGAAAGGGAGAAGAGAGACCCGTAAATACACTAGAAAAAATCAGACTCAAAGTGTCCTAAAAGAAAAAGCACAAATAACCTACCAAATAAATTCCCTAGTTCTTCAAACACCTACATATTTGTATAACTTATTGAGTCTCTGAAAACTCAAGGGTAGAATTTACAAGTAGTTCTATCAAATGTAAAACTGTTGAATACAGATTTGATATATAATTAAAAGGTTAAAGACTTGGTTATGTATAAAATTTTGTGACGTATCTTATTTATATACAAGAACTATACGAACCCACAATTTTACTTCCATAAATGAATTAGACTCCGAGGTCTTTTCTTCGTAGTACAAAGGATCACAACCCTTTTGACCGACACAACCACAGGTCCCACCAGGGACCCCTGAAGAGATAACACATAGTTACCCTCTTCGAATTACCCGAAATTACCCGTTAACACAGGTACTCACTAAAAATCAAACCTACGACGGGACCTTTTAATTTAATTTTAAATTACTCGTGTAGATTGTTAATGACATTATTGATCACAAATAACTCATAACTAACTAATGGTCAATGAACTGTCTGTAGTAGAGATTAAGAGAGTTGTTCAGGGACTCCAACCCCAATAATACGAGTAACGCTACTACTGCTACGACGTCGAGTCTCGTCAATGAACAGAGTGGAGTCCAGTGTGTCGGTTTCTCACCGAGGAGATTCTGAAATTTCTTGTATCAGATCCCCGAACGTGATCTACAAGGAACTCTGACCCCACACGACCCTATCCTTCCCCACCCTTTTACTGAGACTCCCGACCCTCCACTCTCCCGACTCCTACCCCGAAATGGGTTTTGGGTCTAAAGAAGAGTTAAAAGGAAACTTTCTTCGCTAGACAACGATTTTTTCCTGACTGTGGGTATAGGAGTCCCGTCCTCAAAATAAGAATTGTTTTGTGTAGTGACCTACCTCACGAAAATGAGGCGTTATGTGAAGTTGGTAAAAGACCACAGTTATTTATAAGAACATGTCGTAATGAATGAATATTTTTAACACCATATAAAATAAAATTTATACAGAAGAAAGTATTAACGTTTTCCTTATGTACGAGTGTCCTTGAACATATTTCCTATATTTCTACACATGCCTTTCAAAAATTCTGAGGAAGAGAACGACACACAAACAAAAGGGTTCGGTAATTGGTTAACAGGTCAAGAGTCCCTTGTGACTGACCGACAGAAACGTAGTATGGTCAAGACTGCGATCGTTGGACCTTTATCACAGTCTAAGGTGGCCAATTACTGACACCGGGTGTTCAGAGGAGGGTAGAAGTCTGAGGTTAATGTCCAGGTCGGACAGTGAGTACGAAGATGGTTGTCGACATATAGTCAAAGGGTGTTGCGGGGACCTCAATTCACTTAAACGATCTCGTCGTGTCTGCACCCCTTTGTAAAATGAATCTTCTTATTGTCAAATAGTCGTGAAGGGGCCATCGAGTCACCATTTCTTAGACGGACGTTACGTCTTCGGGGTCCTCTACGTCGAAGCTAGGGACCTAGACCTTCTAGGGGACCTTTTCCCAAACCGTTGGGTGAGGCCATAAGAACGGACCTCTTGGGGTACCTGTTTCCTTGAACCGTCCAATGTGAGGTATCCCAGTGTTTCTCAGCCTGTGCTGCCTTCGCTGCATCGTGCGTCCGTGTGTGATCGAAGAGTATTTTCCTATATTAAGTCCTGCTGGTATACCTTTCCGATGTGCTCCGTCCTATACCTCTTTCCCGTGTCTCGAAGGTGCGACAGAGTAACAGGTATGAGGGACTTGGACGAGGACAAATGGTTGGACCTTTGAGAAGTCTACGTCGGGAAGACACAAAAAAGACCTCCGAAGGAGTACGTCAGTGTTACTGACACACTACTGAGTGTGTTAGACACCGAGTCTACCAGTTCGCACCGAAATGGGACGACCGAGTCTACCATTGCACAGAGGGATGTTACACCCATCTGGGTCCAAGTTAGGGACCCATCCCTAGGGACCTCTTCCTTTACCGTTGGGTGAGGTCATGAGAACGGACCTTTTAGGGTACCTACCTCCTCGGACCGTCCGATGTCAGGTCCCCCAGCGTTTCTCAGTCTGTACTGACTCATTGAAGTGAAAGTGAAAGGAGTCTGTCAGTGTTAACTAATTTAGTACTTGATAACCACTGACTATTTGAAGGTGGGTGAGAGAAGAGGGACCTCCACCCCCGAAGTCTCCCAGTTCCACTGTCAAGTTGGTAGACTAGTCCATGAACCAAGGGGACCGTCGGTCGAGGGTAGGAACTCAATGGACCCTCGAAAGGTTTCAGTGGGAGAAGTGTAATGACTTCTGTGGAAATAACTAGAGGAGTAAATCTTTTAAGGGTTCCAAAATCCTCAAAACACGACCCTACCTTGATCGTGACTTATGTATAAAGATTAATATAATATTTAGTGTTGTAGTCAAGTCAAGTCAAGTCAGCGAGTCAACACAGGCTGAGAAACGTCGGGGTACTTAGTGTCGTGCGGTCCGGAGGGACAGGTAGTGGTTGAGGGCCTCAAGTGAGTCTGAGTGCAAGTAGCTCAGTCACTACGGTAGGTCGGTAGAGTAAGAGACAGCAGGGGAAGTGGAGGACGGGGGGTTAGGGAGGGTCGTAGTCTCAGAAAAGGTTACTCAGTTGAGAAACGTACTCCACCGGTTTCATGACCTCAAAGTCGACATCGTAGTAAAGAAGGTTTCTTTAGGGTCCCGACTAGAGGAAGTCTCACCTAACCAACCTAGAGGAACGTCAGGTTCCCTGAGAGTTCTCAGAAGAGGTTGTGGTGTCAAGTTTTCGTAGTTAAGAAACCGCGAGTCGGAAGAAGTGTCAGGTTGAGAGTGTAGGTATGTACTGGTGTCCTTTTTGGTATCGGAACTGATCTACCGTAGTGTAGGGGAGTTTTAAGATCATAAGGGTAGAGGTGCTCTGTCGGTTTCAATTTTGTGAGATCCTGAAGGGACCACCAGGACACCAATTCTTAGTCGGACAGGTTACTCCTCTGTACCCAAACTAGGGACCAGACTCTCCTAAAGTGTGCGACACCCCGTTGATCAGGGTACCCGGTGTTGATGACTCAGGTCCGTTGATGTCTCATTGGGGGAGAGTGGTGTTGGGGGTGGGGAGTAAACGTCACTTTTTCTGAGTCTCGTCAGTTAATTAATTAATTTTATTTTTTGTAAAAATTTTTATATGGTAAACAAAAAGGTAAGGAAAGAGGTAATGTCGTACTATGAAAGGGTGAAAAAAAAAAAATTTATGACCTTTGAAAGTTGGAATGAGTTTTCATGTCTTTTATCATATTAATTTGGGATACATAGGTAACAAGTGAAAGTCGTTGATAGTTGTATACCTCTTATAACAAATACAAACTGGAAAAAGGGGGGTCCTAAAATTTTTCGATTAGATTCCGTAGTACGCTTATTTAGGTATTTATGAAGTACTTTCCATATACCCAAAAAAAATATGGTAGTGGTACAGTAGAAGTGTGGATTTTCTTAATTATTATTACGGAGTCTTACGTCCAGGAGTTCACCTCCGAGTGTCAAGTCCGAAAGGAGTGGTAGCGATGGCGGTGAGTGGTAAGACAAAGGTCTGTGCCCCCAAGGTAAACGACTGGAACATCGGGGTCGACACTACCGGTAGGAGCATTGACTGGGCAACAGGGAGGGTTGGGGAGTCCGGACGCGGGACGGAAGACAGACGTCGGTGGTATGTGGCCCGGGACGTCTCGGTACAAGTGGTCCATGAAGAAGTTGCGGCACAGGCCCGAGACGGTCTGGAAGTGAATGCCGCCTACGTCTTCCTTCGGCTTGTTGAAGGCCTTACTCTTCCTCACATAGTCGTGCACACCCCCGGCGTTGTCCCGTGTCGCATTCTGCTCCGGCCCGTCTCACCCTCCCTTTTCCGACCCCTCCCCGCACCTCGAGTCCCCGGGGTGTGGCAAGTGGGGACGGGGCACGGAAAGGAGGAGCGACGACCGGTCGTCTTCACCGGCGTCACAGGACACTTTGGTGTGTGACTCCCTCAAGAGGTCCCCGGTCGAAAGGTCTTCCAGTGGGGATCTTAGTGGAAGGTCCATTAGATTCGGTGAGAGTCCGAGGAGAAAGAGTCTACCCTTGCGGCTCAGTCGGTGGGACGGGTCGCCCAGGTGGCACGAGGACTCGTTTGCCGAAAAGAGAAGGACCGGTAGAACCACAGTCCACATGGCGCGAGCGAGCAAAGACCCCAACAGTTCCGAGACAGTCCCACATGAGACAGTTCCAGTCTCCGAAGTCACTACTGTCAGTTGTTCAAGGAAGAAGAATGTCTCTTAGGCCGTTGACACGAGGGACTCTACGACTTCAGGATCCTCCGGGGTATGCCCCGACACCGACGAAGACTCGATAAACTCAGAGGAGACGAAGGAAGAGTTCGGAGCGGAGGAGTCGTCTTGGGACGGAGAGAGAAGCGACGTTGGAGTGGGAGTGGAGAGAGGGGTTGTAGTGACGAGAGGAACCTCCCCGTCGTCCCCTTAAAGACCAGGTCGGGACTCGTAGTCACCACCATCTTCGCAAAAGTCATTTCTTCGGGAGAACGGGGTGTCACTACAACGTATAAACAGACACCGAAGTTGGAGACCGGAATATAGATTATTTAAGTAAAAGATTAATTTGATTGTCCTCACCTAAGACAACAGACGTTGGTTCTTGACATTGGGTGACACAGGTACTTTTGCCATCAGGAAGAGTGACAAGGCGCCACACCTTCCGTGGTGGGAAAAAAGACAGGAGTCTGACCCGGGATGGTCCACATCCTTGGTAAGGTCGGGGTGGATGGAGAATTATCGGTGAGGGTTCGTTGTGTTTTTGGACCCACTGTCTATGGTACGGCACTTTCGTAAACAAAAGAAAAACCTGGTCTAGTCAGACCCCTGACCAGTAGGAGGACTTGAGAACCCTCCTCTTTCCTTCCACCTATTCCGAGTGAAGAGGTGAACGAGTTCTTTTGGGGAGGGGACTCCAGGACACCGTCCCAGCCCTGAAAATAAAGAAGATTTCTTTTCGTAGCTGGGTGAATCGTGGACGGGTCACGGTCCGAGACACGAATCGTAAAAAAACCGTAATAAAGTGAATTAGTAGACTCTTAGGAAACTCCTATTTTGCCCCCATACGTCTACAGTCGACCGACCACCCAAACAAAGGACCTCAAGGATATTGTTTCGTGATACTTGACTCACTAAATAAACAATTATAAATAAATCGGTGTGGTACGTCTAAAGTCCTAGAACCAAGGGACTGGTCCCCCAGTTTGACACGGGACGTCACCTTCGGACCTAAGGATTGGTGACCTGTCGGTTCTTTAAGGGACTTTTGGTTTATAAATAAGAGAGAGTGAAGACCTTCGATCTTCAGACTCTAGTTCCTCAGTCGTCCCGGAACGAAGGAACTTTCCGGGACTAGGTAAGGTCCGGAGAGAGAGTCGAGGACCTTCCGGACCGAACGACGTCGTACTCAGGTCAGAAGTGTACCGTAAGAGGGACAGACAGTGGATTAGACGGGAAAAACAGTCCTGTGGTCGGTATGACCTAAACCCGGGTAGGATTACTTGTGAATTGAATTAGGGGTACGATCTCTGGGACAAAGGTTTGTTCGAGTGTAAGACTCAAGGACCCCCAATCCTGAGGTTGTAGAGAAATAATCACCCCTGTCTCGTCGTCTTGGGATTGGTACTGACGGATCTACTGACAGGGTTTCGAAAACAGGAAACGTTCCTCTTTCTCAATTCTCGGGTTGAGGGGTCGGTCAGACATTTCTAGGTCTCGGACCCAAACAATATTAAACCCCAAGTGAACTGAATAACCTTTTCTGAGACTACGACCCTCTCTAACCCCCGTCCTCCTCTTTCCCTGCTGGGTCCTACTCTACCGACCTACCGTAGTGCCTGAGCTACCTGCACTTAGACTCACTTGAGGTCCTCTACCACTACCTGTCCCTCCGGACCGTACGACGCTAAGTACCCCAGCGTTTCTCAGCCTGTGCTGACTCGCTGACTTGACTTGACTTCGTTGCCCTTATATCAAATAACCCATGCGCTTTCCCGTCCTTTCTACCGGTTGTTTGTACCTCCTCTTTCGGACGACCGTGACCATCACTACGGGAGGTAGGGTACCCCCTCCCCGGTCCACCCCATGTCGTGGAAGGAACATCAACGGAGGGGGTTCTCCAATTTCCCGTCAATGGTTGAGGGACAGTGAGTCACTGACCCCTGAAGACTGAGGGAGCCACGTGTCCGAAGAACACACCGGGGTTCTTTAGGAAGTCCGTTTCTCGACGTCTATGACCGTCAACCTTCGGTCGGTCGTTGTGGCTTCCACCATCATCAGTCGCCCGTGTGAAGATGGAGTGATACACCGAAACTTATTAAATGAATTGTAGAAACGTGAACAGAAGAAGGATGGACCCCAGCAACACTCCTTTCACTTAATCCTGTACGACTCGGGATTCTAGGCTCTCGGACCGTACATTAATTACGTTACATTTGTGGACAATCCTATTAATAGCTGATTTAATATACCCGTTTTTTTGTTCTCTTAAGGTCTTTTTGTAGATAAAGACGAAATAACTGATACGGTTTCGGAAACTGACACACCTAGTGTTATTTGACACTTTTTAAGACTTTCTCCACCCTTGTGGTCTGGTGGACTGGACGGAGAACTCTTTGGACATACGTCCAGTCCTTTGTTGTCAATCTTGACCTGTACCTTGTTGTCTGACCAAGGTTTATCCTTTTCCTCATGCAGTTCCGACATATGACAGTAGGACGAATAAATTGAATATACGTCTCATGTGGTACTCTTTGCGACCCGACCTTCTTCGTGTTCGACCTTAGTTCTAACGGCCCTCTTTATAGTTATTGGAGTCTATACGTCTACTGTGGTGAGAATACCGTCTTTCGCTTCTCCTTGATTTTTCGGAGAACTACTTTTACTTTCTCCTCTCGCTTTTTCAACCGAATTTTCGAGTTGTAAGTCTTTTGATTCTAGTATCGTGGGCCAGGGTAGTGAAGTACCGTTTATCTACCCCTTTGTCACCGACTGAAATAAAAGGACCCGAGGTTTTAGTGACGTCTACCACTAACGTCGGTACTTTAATTTTCTGCGAATGAGGAACCTTCCTTTCAATACTGGTTGGATCTGTCGTATAAGTTTTCGTCTCTGTAATGAAACGATTGTTTCCAGGCAGATCAGTTCCGATACCAAAAAGGTCACCAGTACATACCTACACTCTCAACATGATCTTTCCTTCGACTCGCGGCTTCCTAACTACGAAACTTGACACCACAACCTCTTCTGAGAACTCTCAGGGAACCTGACGTTCCTCTAGGTTGGTCAGGTAGTATTTCCTCTAGTCAGGACTCGTAACCTTCCTGACTACAACTTCGACTTTGAGGTTATGAAGCCAGTGGACTACGCTTATCGACTGAGTAGCCTTTTCTGGGACTACGACCCTTTCTAACTCCCGTCCTCCTCTTCCCCGCTGTCTCCTACTCTACCAACCTACCGTAGTGGCTGAGTTACCTGTACCCAAACCCACCTGAGGCCCTTAACTACTACCTGTCCCTCCGGACCGCACGACGTCAGGTACCCCAGTGTTTCTCAGTCTGTGCTGACTCGCTGACTTGACTTGACTTGGTGACCTTTTCTTTACTGAGACTGGAGTGGATCCTTATAAGTACAACCTTCCGTACACCTTAACTTCGACTAAGTCTCAGGAATAAAGTATACACTCCTTAAGACTCGGTTTCTTTCCCCTTATAGAACGGGCCACTGTGGGTCGATGGTCGATACTCTGTAATATTACCTGATTTAAGTCCGTTGTAGTGAGTAAGAAAGTTAGTAAGTAGTGAGATAGAACGTAAATCACGAACAAGACACTATCCTTCGTCCCTTTATCTTTACTGGTTCTGTCATCGAAGGTTTACTCTCATACACTAATGAGAGTAAGTGTGGTCATTCATAAAACTTATACATAAACACACATATGAGTATACGTGTAACAACATGATCATACGTGTGAACTTCATCAGTTATTATATATAAATTATTTCTTATTCGATCTCTTTCCCGAAGGGACCATCGAGTCGACCATTTCTTAGGCGGACGTTACGTCCTCTGGGACCAAGCTAAGGACCCAGCCTTTCTAGGGGACCTCTTCCCTATTCGATGGGTGAGGTCGTAAGTACCCGAAGGGACCACCGATTCTACCATTTCTTAGGTGGACGTTACGATCTCTGGACCCAAATTAGGGATCCAACCCTTCTAGGGGATCTCCTCCCGTACCGTTGGGTGAGGTCATAAGAATGGATCTCTTAGGGGTGACTGTTTCCTCGGACCGTCCGATGTCAGGTACCCCAACGTTTCTCAGTCTGTGTTGACTCACTGATTCGGGTCGTGTCACGTCCGATCTCTTTTCATTCGTCTTCAAACATCTACAAAAGAGGACAGGGGACCACGTAGGGTGAAACCTGTGGAGATCTGGTCCTGACCGAAATGGACGCTTCTAGAGGGGTGGGTCGGACCGTTCGTCTGTATTGACGTCTTTGTACGTACGACACCCTCGACTTCTGCTTGGGATCGACAGTGGACTTTTCCAGTTCCGGTCGGAGGGTCTTCTCCGTTCCAAACTCGACTCACACTTTTCCACTTGACCTAAGATGGTCCACCTCTCTTCTCCATTCTGTTTCTGCATCTTGACTCGCGGTTCTAAGTTGAAGGTAGGTCTAGGGTTCAACTCAGACATAGTCAAAGGTGCATCGGAAACTCGTAGTGTTCCCTCTGGGGGTTGGACAAGTAATTTCAGGCGAATTGGGACTTATGTCTGCCTAGACCCTCAGGGGAGTCTTCTCTGTCTCCTTCTCCTCTATGGATCCTCTACACTCCCTTTGTGGTACACGCACTCTCGGGAACAGGGTCTCGAACTCAATGGTCGAAGGAGGACGATCAGGGACGAGGACCCCCTCACTCCGTCGGCGGAAATCGTAGAGATTCTTTGTCTGGGTAGTCTCGACTCACTGCATCCACTCACCTACAACCTTACTTCCTAAACCACCACCTACGTTTTAACTTCTTCAGTAGAATTTTTAATTTACCACCCTATAAATCGAAAGTCTATGAGTTGGTCGGAGTCAAAGATATGGAGGAAGATACCCCTCGTGTGCAGGAACCCGTCGTCCACGGTCGACCACCGAAAGTAGGTATGTTTCAGAAAACAGGGTTACTTGGTCATTCTCATGCGGAGGGTAGTCCGGGACTGAAAGTGTAACCAGGAGTGAGACGAGGATTCTTTGGATACCCGGTTAAGACGTCAGAAACAGGATTCTGTAAGGAGCTCTGTGACCCTCTACCGTTAGTCCCTTCATGGGGGTAGAGAGGGTTTCACAGAAAATCCAAGAGGACGTTGTAAACGATTCAGGGGAGACGGTCGAAAGTCTAAGAGTCCGGAGTTTCTACACCTGTAGGGAAACCAAGTCGAAGGTTTCAAATACGTCTCCGACTATTCTACCAACGGTGGGAGTCCTCCATGGGGAAGTGACTTCACCTTCTCCCTTCAACCACATTCTTATTCTCTTACCAGTCGTGGGTCCAGTGGGAAGACCAAACGAAAGGGATCATCCAGTTCTCGTTACTATTAGTCTCCGACACTTGGTTTACTCCCACTGACTCTCCTCTCCCATCGTCTGAAGGGACCACCGGGTCACCAATTCTTAGACGGTAGGTTACGTCCCCTGGACCCAAGGTAGAGACTAGTCTCTTGATTCTACGGTATACGGCCGTTGACCCGGAGTCGGAGTGGTATGTCTCGTACGGTGTTGATTCTAGGTTTCGTCGGTTTTTAGTTACTATTTATAATAAATTTTTCTCCTTCACCACCCTGCATCTACCCCCGTCCTGAGGTTTCGAGTACCTCCATAAGAGGTCCTGTGTAGTATGAAGTTCAAGTAATAAACTAGAAGAGTCGACGTATCGTAATACCCTTATACAAGTCTTAGGTGACAGGGGTCAGTTTCCCTCTCGGGACGAGAGGGTCCATCTTGGTAAAACTGTAAAAAGTGAGGGGACAGAGACTCTTTTGCATGCTACCTACCTAGAAGTCTCTCGTCTCGAATTGACGGAGTGATGCCTACTTCATTGACTCCGTAGCTCCGAGATTTATGGTGTCTATTAATTTCCTTTTCTCTCTTTTTCTGGGAAGGTAGAACCCACCGGGGTGTCCCGTACCGAGTATCGAAGTAACTCAATGTGTTCCGACACTAGGTACACTAGTAAAACCAATCAGAAGACACTAAGACAATGAGTGATGGAATATCAGAACCCTGATAAGGAGTTTAGAGAAACTCAAAATGAAAGAAATTAATATTTTATTCCTATTACGAACATGAACAAGTACAAAAGTCGGTATCTGGTGATCTTTGTGAGGACAAGGATCGACTTGTTCAACCCAAATAATGAGTGTCGTCGTGGAGTGTCTTGTGGAGGGAACTCCTTGCTATACCGAAAGGTTATTCTACAATCTTTCTTGAAATGTCCTACACCATGCCAATCGAAGTCCTAAGTCCTTCGACCGAAACGAGACTGGACGTACGACAGCCCTTCACTCGTCAAGAGACTGACAGAATTAGAAACTCTTCCCTTTTGATCTATCTCGAATCTCGACACGAACCATTTCGTCGTAGTCGTGGTGAGTAAAATCCTATACAATAGTAAATCCTATTGTCCTATTAAATCGAATAAAACGGTTACAAGTTTGAGCTGATGTCTCGCAGGATAGTAACAGAACTGCGTAGTACTTGTGTTTTACCAGAACAGACTACACTTTTAAGATACTTTATGTATACAAGTCGTTCTCTTGTATTTCGGTTGACACTCACGGTTCAACCGAAAGTCTAAAGTCCCCGGCGAAAAGAGAAAGAGTATTGAAGAGTATCTTAATTCCACTCTTAATTCCCATATTATAATCATTTTACGAACCTATTCACGGACCGTCTCATGGGGAGTTACTTACCGTCGAGGTTATTCTCATTATCTTTATGATAATTCTTTATGATAATTCTTTCTTCGACACACACACGTATGAGTGAGTCAACACAGGCTGAGAGACACTGTGGTACATGACATCCAGTGGTCCGAGGAGACAGGTACCCTAAGAGGCCCGGTCTTATGACCTCAACCAACGGTAAAGGAGGACGTCCCTTGAAAGGACTGGGTCTCTAGTTTGGACTCAGAGGACGTCGAGGACGTGACCGTACACCTAAGGAATGGTGACTCGGTAGACTCTTCGGGTTATCTATTCAATAAATTAATATTAATTATTTATAATTAATTATCGTCATATTACCTTTTGATGGACCAACATTTATCCTCTTTAACTGAAGTCATCGAGACCCATAACGACATACTGGAACCCGTTCAGGGAAGTGGTAAGACTTGGTGTCAAAGAAAGATACTTTTTACCCCACTAACGTGAACGGAATCCTTTAGGTGAGGAGACTGAACGGACCCCCAGATCACCGACCCTGACGTGTGAGGGTCATATCCCCCGGGTTCAAGCTAGGGACCAGTCCCTTGATCTAGGGTGTACGGGTTGGTTCTCAAGTGTGCGGTTTGATTTCTAGAACGTACGGAGTTCCTTCTGACTTCTAGGGCGTACCACGTTGATTCTGGACCGTGTCGGTTTATTTATTTATAAAAAAAATTATCCCCTTCTTTCTTTAGGAGAGGAAACCCATAAAAACTCCTGATTGTCTAATGTTACGACTTCACGAAACTTGTGGTGTCTGGTTTTGTTCAACCGATCTTTGTGTATCTCAAAACCCGAAGGGACCTCTGTGTCCAAGTTAGGGACCCAGTCCTTCTAGGGGTCTTCTTCCTCTACCGTTAGGTGCGTCATAAGAACGGACCCTTTAGAGTACCCGTCTCGTCCGACCACCCGATGTCAGGTACCCCAACGTCTGTTAGCCTGTGTTGGATCGTTGATTGGTTGTTATAGATCAAAATCCCCAAAAACCGAGGACTGACGAAAAATTCACACGATAGTTGACGTAATTTCTTTCATTGTTTCTCGTAAAAAGAAACCATCGCAGTGGAAGATCTTCAGGCGATAGTCCTTAAAGGGGTAACAAATTCCTTACAGTTCCAGGAGAAGGTTTAAACAGGGTAAGAAGAAGTGTGACTTAGATTAAGGGAGACCGAAGCCATTATCCAGAGTGGGTCCAGGTGAGAGTGTGGGTAGGGTACGTTTTTATAAACTGGGAGACCAGAGAGTTTTTATATCCCCCTTTGAAAACTGAAAGACGACCAAGAGGAAAGTTAATTTCGGGGTTCCTTGGTCAGTAGTCCTTGACGAGAAATTCCTTCCGGGAGAGACGGGTGTCACCGACGGAGGACCTAGGTTTGTTTGGGAGAGATGATAATCCTCCCTTTTAAGTTGGGAAACCCATGGAGACACACACACACACACACACACACACACACACACACGTATTTCGCCCAAATATTCAGTCGTCAATTATGTTTATTAATAAAATTTTTTATGAATGAGTCGACACTACATGTGTCCTTTCTGTACCAGAGACGAGACAATATCAGAATATCAGGTAAAAGATCGTCTTTTAAGGTCCTCTATAACTTGTTCGCTAATGATTCCTTATGTCACGTGTCCCACACTTCCCTCGCAAGTATCCCTTACCTCCACCACCCTCAACCTACCTCCCTACGGGACTCCTTCACTTGAAAGTCAACTCTGGACTCTCGACTCGATCTCAGGGACTCTTCTTCCACCCCTTTCCCAAGAGCCGTCTACTTTTACGTTCTCTACCTCCTCCTCCATACACTCTTGCTCACCCTCCTACCCTCCTCCATCGCGACCCATGTCTTCACCCTTGGTTTGAACTCCTTTGAACACTCTACTCAATTCTCAAACCCCCAAATAGACTCCAGTCTTCTTCCTGGACGAGTCGAATCTTCTTTGATCGTCTCCTACCTCTCCTCCCACCGTCCCCACCCCCACCCACGTTTCCGTCCCCCCAGTACTACTTTGGTATGTTGGGTCCGACCTTGAACTTGGTACCAGAAAATTGACTCCAGTGTGTGGACAAGACCCTGGATACTTCGAGTCGAAGAAATTCAGAGTAACGTACTTCTTAAGTGACTCTCTGTTTCACTAATTCTTTACTTGAATAAATAAATCTGTCTATATGTAAGGTATCTGTCTTATACCAGGTATAGTTTTCTACTCTTGACAGAACCTTCTTTGTGTGAGGTGACTGTCTAATACCCGGTAGAGTCTGCTACTCCCCGGGGGTTTGTACCCTACCAATGAAAAGTACCCGACCCATTAAAGTATCCGATTGCTCACCCTCCTAATAAGGTTGATAAAACCCCTTCCCCGCCTCTAAAGGTCTTTAACCCGGTGGTAGGTGAAAAAAAATAGAAACTACCAACCGGAGTCTTGACAACACCCCGATACAGTCGATTACACAATGTTGTTCGTATATCACTCCGAGTTCCAGATGACCTTCATCTTAGAAGACCGTACAACCAGGATCAACTAAGATTGGTCAAAAACAGTACAGGATACCGATACAGTAAGAAAGTTTTACTGTGTACCGATATAGTAAGACGGGGAAGGGAGGACAAAGTCACTGTTGACAGGTCTCCCCTCTACCCTCACCGGACCTACGTCGTCTCTCGTCACCGATGTCTCCTCTGTCACTTCTCCCTGTTCGTTGTCCGAAACGTCCTCTGACAAGCCTCACTCCTTTCCCTTCTTCGTAACTTTCGTCAGTCCACGGACCCTCTTCCCTCCCCTTACTCAGACCCCCTTCCTGTTTCTCAAGTCGAACCAGTTACACCTCAGGTACCGTGGACATCTTGCAAGTACCCTTCTATAACACATCTGTAACTAAGTAGGTCTATGAACTAGTCTTCTTTTACGACCAATCCCTATCTTATGTCCCACTAGTTTTTGAGTCTGCTCTGCGAAGCCGAAGTCGGAGACCGAGACGGTTGAAAGATCGACACACCAATCGAGTGAAGACAGGAGTAGACTAGGAGACGTGCTGCCCTCGGCATTATTGTCTTGGATGAAGAAACCAGTTGTCACTGTGGTTCCCCTACTTAGAAACATTTCTGGAATGTTATCGCGGGCGCGGGTCCTTCCTTATTGGTACAGGACAGAGTCACGGACGACACACACGGTCCGTGACGGGATCCGAGACCTAGTGTCGTCTCTTGTCGAGGGTCGAGGGACGAGACGGTCTTGACTGGAACATGGACCACCTAGGTCAGTCGCTACTACTTGTTCTATTGTAAAGAGTCTCTCTAGTGACAGTTCGTCTTTTAGTACGTCTTAGTCCCGGTTCGTTTAGTGTCGTTAAAATCCGTCTACCAACACTTATACCTTCCTTCTCGGTCACCTTTCCGGGGTCCCGTCCTTGTTCGAGGTACTCCACCCCTTGTCTTTCCAGACACGTCGTTCTCTTTGATACCCCCTTCATCTGTCCCTAAACGAGTCTCCACTAAAATCCCGTAGATCCAACATTAAGGTCCACGTCACCATTCGGAGCTCTTCTGAACTTCGTCCCTTTATAGTACCAGACTAAAGTAAAAATTTTCCAGTGATTGGTTGTTACTCTTTTACATTGTGTGGTTCTCATCTCTCTCCCCCTTAAGGGACCGTCAGGTCACATCCTGAAGTGCGAAGGTTACGTCCCCCGTGTCGAAGGTAGGGACCACCCCTGACTGTAGGTGTTCGGTGTGCTACACCGTTTTTTTTTAAATTTTTTTCTCTCTCTCACTTCTCTTCAGGTACGACCTTTACCTCTAGAGTCTAATAAGTGAATTACCTTTTACCACAATTCTCCCCACCAATATACCTGGGCCATCCCACGTCTTAGTGTCATTATCCCTCTGATGCCGAGACGAGAACGGAAGAGTGCACTGGGACCTCCACTCAGGTGAATGTTCCCTCCCACCACGGCCTATGGTACATTACTACCTCCACTTATTGTTGGTGGCGTTTTCAGACGAAATCTACCTAAGAGGAAGGAATGTGTCAAGATGTTTCGTCGGTGTGATTAAGGACCTCACGTTCGATCGACACACACGTAAGACAGGGACGGACAGACACAACACGTTAAGTCGGAGTCAAAAGAGGAGATATTGCACCCGCATTACTTTAGAGGGGAGAGTACTGACATGTCTCCTACTCTAATCCATTTGGGACCCTTCCCTCCAACTTTCCTCTTTCTTCCAAGAAAGAAAGAAAGTATAAAGAAAAAAAAAAAAAGGAAAGTTGATGAAATGTATGGCCTAATACAAAGAAAATTCAGACACAAAACTATATACAAGAAATAACTGATTAATAGTCCAAAGTAACTTTAATATACAGTCAAAAGATCTTAAAGTTCAAACTCAGAATGAATCAAATGAGAATTTCACGATTTGTAAATAATTGCCAGAGGTAGGTTTCTCGTACATCTATCGAACTGTGACTGTCTAAAGAGTGTATATGTAAATTGCCGATAAAAATCCTTTCTTAAACAACGGTGGGTATTGTAGTTCAAAGAAAGAACCCTTCCTTCTTTCTCTTTTCCGACAACCCGTCCATGGACCCTCAAAGACAATGTCGAAGAGAGGGACTCCGTCTCTTCAATTTATATTGTGGACTGAAAAGGTCCGTTTCTATTTTATGAAAGTCCGGGGTACTTGACAGCTCCCACACCCGTGTTTCACAGAAACCAGGTCCTGACTGGACAGTCTCGTGTTTCCATCTGTTGTAGGGAGCTCAGTGACCCTACTTCGTCCCGGTCTATCTGTCTCGAGTCTCGTAGATGTCCCGTAAAACTGTTGTCGGCAACCTGTTGTAAAACTGTAATTAGTTTTTTACAAACTGTTTGTGTAAAACTGTAATTAGTGCACACTCGAGATAGAACCAACGAAAAAAATTTTTTAATATAGGATTAGGTTCAACTGAAATACTCCGATCTTTATAATAAAACATAATATTTACTTCTTTGACTTCGAACCTTCCTAATTTATTACAACGGTTCCAGTGGATCGATCCTTTACTACCTCGACCCTAATTGGAGAAGAGGTTCCAGTGTATTAGTTATTACCGTCCTCATGCTAAACTTGAGTTTTAAGAGACTGAAGTTTCTGACGGGAGATTTTCTTGAAACTCTCGACACTCCGATTTCGGGACCTCTAAGTGTTCTGTCCTGAGTTTCAAGAGTTTATTCCTTCGAGACGACAAGTATCAAAAAAGTTAATCTACTATATCTTTGTTTAAAAAAATTATTTCTTGAACCAAACGTAAATACATTCTGGAATGGACACTCAATCTCCTCCCGACTGGTTGGATCTGTCGTATAATTTTTAGTCTCTGTAATGAAACAGTTGTTTCCGGGTAGATCAGTTTCGATACCAAAAAGGTCATCAGTACATGCCTACACTCTCAACCTGATATTTCTTTCGACTCACTACTTCTTAACTACGAAAACTTGACACCACAACCTCTTCTGAGAACTCTCAGGGAACCTGACGTTCCTCTAGGTTGGTCAGGTAGGATTTTCTCTAGTCAGGACTTGTAAATAACCTTCCTGACTACGACTTCAACTTTGAGGTTATGAAGCCGGTGGACTACACTTTTTGACTGAATAAACTTTTCTAGGACTACGACCCTTCCTCCCTCCTTTTCCCCTGTTGTCTCCTACTCTACCAACCTACCGTAATGGTTGAATTTCCTGTACTCAAACTCATTTGAGGTCCTCAACCACTACCTGTCCTTCCGGACCACACGACGTTAGGTACCCCAGTGTTTTCTCAGTCTGTCCCGATTCGGTGACTTGACTTGACCTGACTCCGGACTCTTTTCGGGTAACCTAAACCTTTACTCCTTGAACGACCACTGGTCATTCCCGTAGTTTAGAGGGACCAACATTCGTTGTCTTTGACTGAGACCGATGACCTTCTTCTCTTCCTTAACCACTCTTACTACACCCTTGCATCTCCCGTAGATAAAAGAGAAGGACTGACATGGAAATTCAATGTAGGGTAACCTAAGAAACCGACCGTTGGTTATCACGATAGACTATATTAAGTCAGAACCTTGACTTCTTTTACGATTTTTCTTAAGACGAACCGTTCCTACCCTTTGTTCTCTTAGTTCCAGAAGAGTCCGACGAAAACTTACTTATGGTATGTAAAAATCCTAAAAACAGTAAGTAATTCTTCACTTTGACAATCAGTCAGTCAGTACAGGTCAAGAAACACTGGCACCCCTGACATCCGGTGGTCCAAGGAGACAGATATCTTAAGAAGTCCGTTCTTATGACCTCACCCATCGGTCAGGGAAGACGTCCCCTAGAAGGACTGAGTCCCTACCTCGTTTCCAGAGGTCGTAACGTCCGTCTAAGAAATGGGAGAATTGGTGGTCCCTTCGTAAGTAACCAGTTGTAATTTTAAGGTTCCTCTCGTAGACAAACCGGTGAGAACCAGACCCCTATTTTAGTTCTTGAGACTAACTGTTCGGGGAGTTAGACGGACCGGGTGGACCCCGTCTCCTTCCTAACAAGGGAGTTTGTTTTTAGTCCGATGGAAAAATTTTTAATAAATAAAGAAACGAATTAAGACCAACAAGATCCAGAACCAACGACGAGAGTCAAAAAGAGATCTACGTCATTCTACCCCAATGAGAAGCAACGTAAAGTGTCCGAAGGGTAACGTCCCGGAGAGAACAACACCCCGTGTCCGAGTCATTAACACCGAGTGTCCGGGATCGTGTCCCCCCGAAGTCATCGAGCTACCGTACACCTTAGAAGGTCCTGGTCCCTACCTTGGGTACCGGGGACGTAACCGTCCGTCTAAGAATGGGTGACATGGTGGTCCGTTCAGGTTTTAGTCCGATCACAATAGTCATTTTCCTGTTTCCCTACGATCCACTGCTTTGTCTTTTTATCGGTTATGTGAGTCTTTCTCTCCAAAGGAGACTCAATCTTTCAAACTTACCCAGGTTCTCCTGTTTCTCGGTAACATACCAATTTCCATGGAACAAGGAAGGACCCTTGCAGAGTCTATGGATTTCAAGTAAACAAATGTCAGTAGAATCTCAGCCGTTCACACGTCGACTGAGTATAGTGGAGGGTAAAGTTGGAACAATTTATTCTTGTTCGATGGAAAAGGGCTTGTGAATCACACTCGAGTGGGTTGTTCGGTGTGAAAATTTACGGGAGGTCCGCTCCACTTATTACTCCTGTCTTCATAAACCTCAACCCCACCTCCGTCCTCCTGTCATTACTTACGGCCCCTAATACCTTTGACCTCTCTTGTGAGGGGAGGTCCCTTCTCTCGTCAGGGGAATCGAATCGGGTGCCGAAACTTTCACACCAGGGAACTTGTCGTGGTAGTCGTAGGGACCTTTGGGAGTCTACGTCTAAGAGTCTGAAGAGGGCTCAGGATGACTGAGTTTTGGGACCTCCATCTCTAGAATTTAGACACAAACTTGTTCACCAGATTCACTAGGGCTACCCACGAGTCCAAATTCCGGGTCACAAGATCGACTACCAACGGTGACACAAGGGTCTGGTAAAGGAAAATGACTTTCTATGATCTTAAAATGAAAATACACTTTAAAGAGTGAGAATTTAAACTGCTGATTAAGTTTGTAAATTTTACATGACTCACCCGAGTGTTATATTATAAGATAGGTCTAAACGTTGGAGACCAAATACGACAACTATGTCTCGTCCCGGGACACCCCGAGGACCCGTGTTCCGGAAAGACACAGAACGTAAAGAAACTAATATCTTTTGTCGGAAGTAAGTCGGAGGTACTGGAAGGGACTCCAGGACAATCAGTCCCTTCCTTCCCCTATCCTCTGTTCCCTCTTTATCAGTTCTTGTCGGAACCCCGTTCCAAGACGAAAGGGTAATTGTCTATGTATATTGTTATAAAAACACGATAAAACGCCCGTAACTTTGGGGAAGGTCCACCCTCTTCAATTGCTAATTACCACCATTAGACGGGTGTTCGTACATCTGGGGTCCGGGTAACCTGGACGGACGTCCAACTACTACGACTGAGGATGATGTAGTGGTGGTTGGGTAGTCTTCTGATAGTTACTCGACTGGTACAGGAGAAACGTGTTAGTGACATTTTGAAGAGTGATAGAAGAGGTTCAACCCTGTGTACGAAAACTCCCACAAGTTAACGACACCGGGGCAAACGGACCGTTTCATTGTTTCGACAAGAAAAGATGAAGTGGGTTTTGAGACAGAGGTTCTTAGTTAAGCCGTGGTCATATGTCTCTTCGACTTAAAACCTGGAATCAAAAGGGAAACTTGGAATTTTATTAGGATGTCTTGTGAAGGACACTATACAAGGTGGAAGGAAGAAAACAGGAGTGAGACGTCAAACATCCTAGAATCAAGGAACTGGTCCCTAACTTGGACCCGGAAGTCGTCACTTTCGTACCTGGTGACCTGTAAGTTCGTATGGGGAAAGTTCCTTATTCTTCTGTATCCAGGTTTTTCACTCCACGATAATATTTAGTGTATCTTTGATCGGTTAGGGACTTATCCTAGGTTCACATAAACCAAAATTTCGGAGACGGAAAAAATATAACATACATCTTCGTTTGACATACTTGTGTGGAACACGTGTTCGACCGTAGTGTTTTCGATTTGTAGAAACCGTACGGTACCCGGTACCTGGATACCTCGAAAGAGGAGGTAAACACACGGGGTGGGGGAGGGTGAGTGGAGTCCGATTAGGGGTAAGGACAGTTCTCTCAGTCAGGGGTCCTCTCGGGTTCTCCCGACCTCTCGTCACTCCGGCCCGTCAAAGGACCTCACCTGTTCGACTGCTCCACGGTCTTCTTTCGACACCCGTCGTCGCGGGCTCCGACTTACAGGTCGTACGTCGACCTAAGTGTCCGATTTTGGTCGACGGGCAGTTGCACAGGAGACGTACAGGATCTGACTTAAGGTCCTCGACGGGACCCGACTCGGGGGTGGACCGAGGCCGGAGTATCGACGATTGACAAGACACGAGTCTCATTTGTCGGGACCGGGGAGGGTTTCTCCTGGACAGAGGTCGGGGGTCCGACCTGTACCCTTCACCCCCTCCGTAGGCGTCGGAGAAGAGGGGTCCGGTAGACACCCCTGTCACCGACCTGTATGAAGACAGTAGTTCAGGACGAGTGGAGTAGGGGTACCGGTGACGAGAGGTGCGGAAGGTGGGAGGCCGTCGTTTCTGGAGGACCCCGAATGACGGGAGTCTAAACCTAGTCCTCCCTACAAACGTCCCTGAAGAACGACCCATTGGGACGAAACCGTAAATGGTCGGACGTATAATGTGGAGCTACAGATAAGTAGTCAGAGGAATGATTGTCCTCTGTGGTAGAGACGGGTAAATGTCTAGAGACCTCTAGTCGAGTCTTGTCTCTTCTCTAAGTAAGTTCCAGGGCGTCGATCCTTCACCCTCTCTGCCCTCAGTTTGGGTCTGAGACAGTGGGCTTCCGGTTACAACTCCCGAGGAAATTTATGAAAGAGAGGTCGTTGACACACGGGAGTTACACAGTACTTCTTGCATGTAAATACTACCTACCCTTTTTTGTCTGAACCTCTCTACCTCTGGACCCTAGTTTGGAGAATAGACGTTGAGGTGAACCCTGGACCCCTCAACCCTCCCGGAGGACGTGTCAAGTAGACCGTGCGTGATAGTCGTTACTGTTATAGGGAGACAAGCGTCCACAGCCCGGTAGCACCGAGGTACTCTGTGACTCGTGTCCCACTCACTCGGACGCACAGGCGCGCCCCTTCTCTCCCTCCCTCTTTGTGTGGCGGGCTTCCGAGGTCTGGAATCGTCCACAAAGTGGAAGAGACCGGAGCCACAGAGCACAGGTCACCCAAGTACACATTTATGCGAAAGGACCTCGAGAAGACACACGACACATAGTGATGTGTTGTGCGGGTGGTGCTTAGGGATTTCGTTCTAGGTTAGAGACTGGACGACTGGGGCTCAGGTCGGTGAAGCAGACGTCAGAGAGGGTCACCCAGGACGGGAGGAGAGAGGATGGTGTCTCCCGTAGTGTCCCTCTGGGCACCCAGAACCTTACCCTAGGGCCCTCAGGACCCAGATCGGAACCGGAGGACGACGGGACGGGGGTCCCGGGTCTCCCTCCACTCCTCTCCCCTCCCCTGTTCCCAGGCCCACGCTGGTCGACGTGGGCCGGTCCTTCGGCGAAACCAAGGACCAAGGGTGACCCCGGTCTTACTGTGGACTAGGAGCCTCTAACACTTTACTGTCCTCCACCGTCAGCCGGGCGGACGGAACACACGACTCGGGAGATGGGCGTTCCCAAGTCGGGGCGGGGATGGGGGTGCGGGGGGTCCTTGGGTCAATTTAGAAGGACCGCCGCGGAGTAAGGGCGTGGGGCGGGACCGCTCGTGGTACGGACGGACGGCGGAGCCAGGCGAGGAGCGGCGGGAGGAGGAACCGGACGAAGACCCGGAGGGGGGCCAGTGTCCACTCACCCCGCCCCTTTCCGACCCACGGGTCTCCCCGGCTTGGTCCTCGCGTCCTTGCCTCGGGCCGTCCTCGGATCGGAGAGGCTCGTCACTCCTAAGGGGTGCCGACTTCAGCCCTCAGGGGACGTCTGACTTTACACCCCTAGGGACCACGAGACTTCCGCCATCGGGAACCCGAAGTGTACACACCAGGTTACACGACCCCCACGCGCCTCCGGTGACTTTTGACGGGGAATACGGATCCTACCCCGCCCCCGCCGCCCCACCCCTCCAAGAAACGACTAGAACCTCTACGTCACCGGTCACCGCCCCTGGGAGACGGCCCTGTAGCCTTCGAGGATCTGCGAGTCAACCCGACCCCAGAGGGTTTTAACTTCCGAGTCTCCGGTTCCCAAACCAGGGAGGACAGGAGGGTCCATAACCTCCTGGGGCAGGGACCTCAACCCCGAGAGACTTCTGTCAATCCCGCCCCGGATCCCTGGCTCTGAGTCTTAAGGCCGCCCCCCCTAACTCTAACCCCCGGTAGTCTGTGCTCCACCCGTAGGAGACTCTCGCCCGGGCCCAGGGGGTGATGGGCAGGTGGAGGGTCCGCGTCCGTGTCTCTTCGGCCCACACACAGGGCTCGACCTCCCGCTCCGCTTGACGTGCTTCCGCACGCAGAGCCTACTCCTGACATTACTGTTGGAATTCACGACGGTCCGGCCGACGCGGTGGCAAACGGTCTACGGATTACCATTGAACCCCCTGGGAGCGCCCGGCCCCGCCCCGTCGCCCCCACGCCCTCTTCCCTCGCGGGGCAAGGCCCGTGTGGTCGCGCTGGCTGGGTCCCCAGGTCCTGGTCCAGCTCCACCGACCTTGGCCTAGTCGGGCACGAGAGGGAGGGCGCCGGGGACCCTCTGGCTTCGCAGCGACTGTACGGCGGCTCCCCTTCCCTCCAGGGGGTGAGGGTCGGCCTAAGTAGCGAGACCACGTACTGCCTGAAGGCCCTGCGTGGCGCCCCTGCACCAAGGCCTGGTAACAAGGGACTCTAGACCCGCGGTCCCAGCTTCGAAGGAGGACCGTCCCCCAAATCGGCGCCCCGTCGGGACCCGACAGGGTACCCGACCCAGGGTTTCAGACCCTGAGCGAGGGCACGGTCTTGGGGAAAGGACACCGAAGGGGTCGGGACCCCCTTCCGAAACCCTACGGATGACCGGGCCTGAGGGGTTTAAGGAGACAGGTCTACCTCCGAAAGGTCCAAATCCTCTCGTAAGGCGGGTAGAATTTCTACACTACGTTCGACGTTTTTCTCTCTTTCCAAGAACAGGTTCCAGTGTGACGGTAGGGACCGACCTGTCCTGAGTATTGTCTCCCCCAGGGAAAAAACAGACTCACCGAACTCCTTTCAGTCCTGGGGTAGGACTCGTCGGGAGGGGGAAGGAGGAGAATTGTGGGAGAGAAGACGAGACTTCTGACTCTATCTCACACACTTCGAATGGGAAGTATCTCTCGTGAACGACCTCGAGTTCTGACAGGGCGTCCAGGATCCCTGAGGAATGCACTCGTCCTTCCCCAGACTTTGTCGAACCTGAGACTCGTAGAACAAAAAGTCTCCCTTTTTGACTCCTGGCCTTCGGTCCTATACTGGACTAGGGTGACACAACCCTAGCGACCAGAACTGGGTCTCTTTTTCAGGGACACTACGAGGGAGGGACACTAAAGAGACTTCTACGGACGTCCCGGTCCTTCCGGACGTTATTCTCTGGAGTCAGTCGTCCCACCACCCTCGACCTCCCTCCTTGTCGGACAGTCCCCCCGAACACCTAGACCCCTAGAGATGACGACGACGATGACGATTCAGTGAATTCAGCACAGGCTGAGACACGCTGGGGTATCTACTGTCGGGTGGTCCGAGGGGGCAGGGACCCTAAGAGGTCCGTTCTTGTGACCTCACCCAACGGTAAAGGAAGAGGTTATGTACTTTCACTTTTTACTTTCACTTCAGCGAGTCAGCACAGGTTGGGGCTCGCTGGGGTACCTGACGTCGGATGGTCCGAGGAGGTGGGTACCCTAACAGGTCCGTTCTCATGAGATTGGACCTGGTTTCACTCCTTTTGGTCCTCTCCTCCTGTAACCGTCTCTTTCTGTCTGTCTACTCTCCACTCATCCCACTTTTCTCCTCAAAGCCGAACCCCCTCAGAGACGACGAGGGGCCAGAGCCTATCTGACTCCATCCTTCTCCCCGTCCCTGTCTCCCAGAGGACCTAGTCTTAGGAGTAACATGGTAGACGTCCAACACACAGGACTCGTTCACCGAAGTGGAGAGACTCGGAGACGAAAGAGGAACTGTATTACCCTACTCTTAGTGTCTACAACATCCTGACTGTACTCCGATTTACTTTACCATGTGTACTCTACAGAGTACTCTCTCATCTGGGAGGTGAGTGTCACCGAACAAACCACTCAGTGCCCGAGGACTACGGGAAGACAGGACCCCGTCGAGCCATAACTCTCGAGGACGGGAAGAGGTCCCTTTCCCACAGAGACACGTCCTTCCGTCGGGGGACACAGGAGAGTCGAGTAGTGGGTCGAGACACGGACGAACTACAAACCGACCTGAACGAGGACCCCGAAGACCCGTGACTCGGGTCGAGGGAGGAGGAACTCGGACCTCACCTCGTGTCCTACATACACACACACAGACACACACAGACACACACACAGACACCTGTAACTTTCCGACCCGAGTCCAGAACCAAAATGGAGACCAGTCGTCACACTACAACCCACTACGGAAGTGCAGAGACCCAAACAAAAGGAGGCGACATTATTCTTATGTCATCTTTATAGGGGATGTCTTCTCTCCACACTACACTTTTAATTTCCTGTTTTACCTAAACGTGATTCTTGAACAGTTAACCGTGTAGAGACACCAAACACACACACACACACACACACACGTGATCACCTTCTTACGAAGAGACCCACAATCTCACTCTCACATCTCCCCTGGAACCAAGGTGGACCAACATTGATCCTCACTCATATGCCCTCACTTCCGCAACACCAACGCAGTGAAACTGTACCCGCGATACCAAATGACGAATGTTTCGTTGTCTTACGTACCACGTGTCTGAACTTCGGTCAAAGGACCCAAGTTTAGGACAGAGATGGGACAAACTGAATTTCGTTTAATAAATTGAAGAACAACTGAGTTAAAGGAGTAGACGTTGTACTCTTTTATCAATGTCGAGGAACAGGGTCCAAGATCCTAATAGGACTCCTAATCTACTCAATTATTTGTAACGTTCGAAGCCTATTACGGACGATGAATCTTCCTTGATTCACAATTACCGACGGAAATGAGTAGTAGTAATAATACCGATGGTTCCTGCAACTGAAGAGTCCCTCTTCAGACGACGGAGACAACGAAGGTATTGTTGGGACACCACACCAGTCGTGACTAGAGTAGACTGTGGACTTCTGTGTCCCGAGACCCCCTAAAGGGAGGACTCCGGTGTTTCAATCCTCTTCCGCCTCGACCCTGAGTGTGATCTCAGGTCACTAGAGTTTTGGGGACCATCCTCTCTTGTCCTCCTTCCCTCTAACGTCTATTGGAAGATTCGGGGGACTCTAAGCGAGTCCGTTCTCGACAGAATAAACACTTAGGTCCACCCGTCTGTACGACACCTCTGCACACGTCGGTGGACGGAGGCGAGACGAGTGGTGGAGAATGAGGAAAAAGATGGGTCTCTTCTTCCCGAGTACGGGATTCCACCTGTAGCGGAAGGGGGTCGAGCCGGAGACAGCCCTGGTCACGGTCCACCTGTCGGTCACAAGACTGGACAACTTTACGACGGAGTTACCAACGCCCTTTCACAGGACACAGTGGGGACAGAAGACTCCATCCACGGGACCCTACCCCCCTCCCTATGTAACTATGGGTCTACACTGTTGGAGACGTCCTCCGACTTTTCCTCGGGGACTCGATTGTGTCACGATAAGCGAATAGGTAACAAACTAAACAAGAGTAGGCGAGTTGCCTGTCAGTGACTCGTAGACAGTGCCTGCCACGTGACGGGATCCACGACCCTACGAGGTACTCATTTGTTTGGGTTGTTTTTAAATAGAGATCTCGTGGATCTCGTCACGTGGCGGGACCATCGAGTCAACCATATCTTGGACGGACGTCACGTCCTCTGGCCCCAAGTTAGGGACCCAACCCTTCTAGGAGAACTCTTCCTTTACCGTTTGGTGAGTTCATATGAACGGACCTTTTAGGGTACCTGTCTCCTCGGACCATCCGACGTCGGGTATCCCAGCGTTTCTCAGCCCGCGCTGACTCGCTGACTGTGGAAGTTGTGGAAGTAAGGGACATTTTACAATCGTCCTCTATTCACTGGACCTCTTTTTCTTTTGTCTTCCTCCAAAGCCTCATCCCTACCCCTCGTAGTCCCTCGACACAACGTCAAAATAGTGTCCTGGAAGGTTTTCCGTCGAAAAGTTGTTTGAACAACCTCTACTATCTTCCTTGACCCTCGAAAGTCTCTCTGACAAGACTGGTCACCCCCGTCGTCTATATTTCGTCACCTTGGGGACCACACAAAGTCCTTTTCGGACTTCAGACCTCGGATACTAGTTTATCTCCCGTTATCTCCTCTCCCAGTCTCTCCGTAAAACAAATAAATACCGACGTGACCCAGAAGTGACGATACGTGTCCGAAAGAGACCAACGTCGTTCGACCCCGATGAGACACAACACAACGTGTCCAACGAGTAACACCACCGAAGACAACAACGTCTCGGGTCCGAGATCCGTTGGCCCGAAGTCATTAACGTCGTGCGTCCGAGTCATCAACATCGTGTGCCAGAATCAACGAGACGCCGTACACCTTAGAAGGACCTGGTCCCTAGCCTGGGTCCAGGGGACATAACCGTCCGTCTAAGAATTGGTGACCTGGTGGTCCTTTCAGGTCCTGAAACCAGAACTGGGTCTCTATAACCCGGGAACCTTTACCTGTACGAGAACTAAACTTAAATTTTCCTAACGAGACCGACGACACACCTCTGGGATCTCCCTCGTTATCGTCTTCGTCCCTCTGGTCGATCCTCCGAGGACGTTGTCCGGTCCACCCTCCACTACCTGGTCCACTGGATTCTCCGACTCAAACGCTGTATGTACTTCCACCTACCCTGTTATGAACGACTAATAAACCCGACACTCTAAATGAGCAAAAGGGGAAGTGAACACGTGAATGAGACACCGGCTGTCCCGATGTAAGTGGACGACACTCACCAAGAGTACGAATTTCTATTCTAACACCTAGGAGAGGGGTGTCTATTAATTTTTATTTTGTTATAATTCAGAGTGTCGTTCGTATTCTTTCATTTGTCTCCCTGAAGGGACCACCAAGGTACCGATTCTCAGACTCGAGGGTTACGTCCTCCGGACCCAAGCTAGGGACCAGTTCCTTTATCTAGGGTGTACGACGTTGAGTCTGGGTCACGTCGGTTTACTTATTTATGTATTTCTAATTTTTTTTCTTCTTCTTCTTCTTCTTCTTCTCTTTCTCTTTGTTTTGGGTTTCGTGTACATAGAAGTCGGGTAACTCCCTAGGTCGTGTCACGGTACACGACCCTCTCTTCCACTGCCGACGGGAAGGAGTGGCTCAAACGTCGGTCCACCGGCTCCGGCTGTCGACCTGTCTGTGAGGGTTACGGATATTAGTCACGCCGTCACCTCCCGTCACGACCCACACCATTCTTGTGTCCTCCTTTCGAGTCGGTCCAATGCCACCCCCTTCTTCCCTCGTCCCAAGACTCGGTCAGGACTTCCTACTCACTTTCCAGCTATCAGACTACTTCATGTCACCATCCGTTCGACAAGGTCTACCTCCCTTGCCCTGTTCGTTCGGGGGACCAACATTAGAGTAAAGATTAGTACGTGACGACAACTATTCGAGAGTCAGTTGTCTGACCGTCCAGTAACTACATTGGATAACAAGTCTTCACTTCTGACTCTGGATCTCTCTCCCCTCCTGTATGGGTTCCTGGGTACCAACGATTAAGTCACGGACTTTCCCTTCGTGCCAGAGGGGTACCGGGTCTCGAGAGGTCACTACGGTCGACGGAGAACGGAGGTACCCATGGTTGTCGTACCCGACCGTAACGTCAGTCCTTCTGGATCCAAGTCTAAAGTCGAGACTGTCCACCTTCCTAAGAAGCCCTCTATTTACTGTCACTGGGGAGTACTTACTAGTGTCGCCAGTCAGTCCTGGTACCATATGGGCCCACATAGGACCCCACCAGTCTCGTCTTCTCCACTCAGATCCTGGAAGTCTTTTTACGGCCGTCTCGGGGTCCCGGAGCTCTTTCACTCCGAGACGACCCCCCGCCGCCCATCCTTCCATCACCCCCTACACTACCTCACCCTCCTCGAAACCTAGTCTTAAATTCGACGTTCGTGAGAACAGATCACAGGGACCACAACAACAACTACCATAATAATACTAAAAGAAGGAGGTCGAGGTCGGTGGCGTCGGACACCTGACTCCCTCGTCGTCAGGACGGACCGGGACAGACCGAGGTCGGGTCGACGGGAGGAGGGAAGGACCGGAGAAGGGAGGGAGGACTCGACTGGTGTCGACGAAGAAAAAGGTTGGTTATTTCACTGACGAAGGTCGTGACCGCCCGGACACCGGAGACAATATTAAGCCCGTGTAAGGTAAGGACGGACGTGGGCGCCCGACCCCTCCGCCCTCACCCGCACCGGTGATCTAGCAGGTCCGTCTCACGCTCTTCTCTGTCGACGCTGTGCCACTGTGTCACTTCCATTGAGACACACGGCTCGGGGAAGGGGTCAATTAGGTGGGTGGTCGTGACACGTCTACGTCCAATAAGAGGGTCTCACTACCACCTCTCTTGACCCCGAGTCTCTACGACCTTAGGAAGGTCTCAACGACCCTCAAGACTGTAGTCGTTGTCCATGACACACGGACTGTGTGCCGATCCTCTAAGTGAACATTCTAGAAGACTTAGGGCGTTTATCGGGAGTCTAACACTATTCCCGAAGGAACCACCGAGTTACCATTTCTTAGACGGACGTTACGTCCTCTGGACCCAACCTAGGGAGTAGACCCTTCTAGGGTGCACGGTACCTCGTTGAATCGAGAACCCAGAGTTGATAACTCGGCCACAACGTCTGCCCAGAGTCGGTTCAATGAACGAACCCCGGTGTGTCTTTCTTCCATTGTTTTAGTCCCACGAAACAACATCCAAAAACAAAAACAAAATTAGTTCGACAATAAAACATCTTTATTGTGAATGTACCTAGTGTTAAGTTTTCCATTCTTTTCCTATATGTTGCATACAAGGTGTAGAAGAAATTTTATTTGTCGGTCCGAAGAGACCACCGAGTCACCCTTTCTTAGCCGGACGGTCACGTCCTCTGGTCCCAACCTAAGGTGTACGAAGTCTCGGGTTGATACCGGATCTGCCGAACCCTACCCCCCTCTCCCTCCACTATATATTTTTCTATATTTGTATGTATCTCGACTAAATGAGGTAACATGTCCTCTTTGATTGAGTTGTAAGATTTCGTTAATATGAGGTTTTTTTCTTTTCTTATGTGTTACTTTGTACCAAGTGGGAACTGTGAGAAGGAGGTGGGGGTCGGAGAAACAAGACAAAAAGAAGTTCTTAAGGAAAAACTTTTTTAGACATAAACAGTGGCGTAACGAAGACAAATCACTAAACCAAAACACCGTCGTTGTACACCCTAGAATCAAGGGATTGGTCCCTACCTTGGGTGTGGAAGACGTAACCTTTCGTTTGAGAATCGGTCGTCTTGTAGTCTGTTCAGGGATAAGACAACAAAAGACACCTCTGGTACTTACGATAGTCAAAGAACATAGAAGAAAGGTTCGATCTCGAGTTCAAGTGAGGGAGATAGGACATGGCAAGAGAAATAGGGGAGGAGAGATAGGGAAGAAAGATATAAATAAATAAGAGAAGTAGAGGACCGAGGGTCCCGGTCTTAGGACCAATAGACGGTCGGAAGGTCTCGCGTTCCGTCCCAGAGAAGAACGTGACTGGAGGGTAGAGGTTGTTCTCCGACGGAACGACAACAGAGATTTGGGGTGGAGGTCAGATCTCCCGAGACATGCCATTTTGACTACGTTTTTGTTTATAGACGAGACGTCATTTCACGTCCAACTCCAACCACCCTATTATCTTTCGATGGAAACTCCCTCGGTCTCGAATTTTCACTTCAAGACTTCGGTCTGGTCATCTCCTGTCGGGACGGACTCCTTGTCGCATTCGTCTCCATAACGAGTACACCCCTTATGAAAAGCTCGAGAATTGATATACAAGACAAGATCTACCCGGCCTAAACTCTAGTTCCTCCACACACCACATACGCACACACTTACACACGCACATCCCCCCTTCTTGTTTATGTACTTACTTTGTTCCTATTGTACAGTCCTCCACCGTTCTACAATCGTTTGATATTTCTACTCATTCTACTGATCACCCAGGTCCCCTACCCCTCTCCTCCCCCGTCAACGAAACGTCTCGCATAAGTCCCTTCCAGAAAGGATTCCACAGTAAGTTCGGTACTCGACTCACTTCTTCCTGTCCTCGGTACACTTTAGGTACCTTTCTCGACAGGTCTGACTCCTTTAAAGATCCTGACTCTTGGACTCCAGTCTCACACGAGTCCCACGAATTCCTAGTACCGACCTCACCACTCCCCAGTCCTCGTGGTCCCCTCTATCTCTCCGTACACCCGTGTCTAATGCCTCCCGGGACACCAGTGATGTTCCTGAAACGGAGAATAAGACTCCTTAAATCCTGGAGACCACCCCCAAACTCGTCGTCCTGTTGCAGTAGAATGTAAACTTTTTCTAGGAAGACCGATCTGACACCCTGAAAGGACCACCAGGTCACCAATTCTTAGGAGGACGGTACGTCCCCTGTGTACAAGGTAGGGATCAGACCCTTCTAGTGTGTACGGCACCTCGTTCGCTCGGGCGTAGGGTGTTGACGTCTACGGGGTACATCTCAGGTCCGTGGAACTTCTTTTCGGGGGGAGTTACTCTACGGGTCGTGTCGGTTTTAATTTCTTAGCTGAAACCCCCGCTACACCTTTGTCTCTGGGTTTTCCTGTACCTTCTTTACGAAAAAAAAAAAAACGGAGAAGTCGATGATTATGCATACTCTGGAGGTTTGACAGTCGGGATTACGGGACCCTCGATCCCGACATGGCCGGTACCACCGAGGATACTGAGGACACATCAAGACGTACAGGACAGATAACTACCTCGAAACCCTTTAATCGAGTGCTTTATTAGTGTAACGTTTGTGTTGTTTATAAGGGGAAGGACGGGGTGCTCGTGCAAATGGGTCAACTAGTTTTCACTCCCCCAATCCTTTTGTATTTTTGTCGCTACCGCCTGCTGCGACAATCAGTAGGTAAGTGTCGACGTTAGACCACTCATAGACCAAAGAAGTCGATAATGTCTACCATGAACCCCCCTCGACGTCACGGGGGAAGTCAGTGTCTTTTCGTATCGTAAACTTCCAGGACGGACGTCTCGTGACTCCAGGACGTGGGTCTTCAGAGACACATAGGGGATGTCTACCCTATAGTTGGGGTGTCTTCGGGTCACGGGTCGGTTTGGTTCGGATGACCCAACTCGAATAATATATTTTCCACCTTGGGGGACCTTGATGACATGGGGGGGGGAGTAATAATGTTCGAAGTGTAGAACTTGTCGGGAGACCTCTAAAAAGTGGTCTACTTGCTAGGTTTCGGACACCAAATAATGCCCGATGCTAATCCAAATCCCAATACCAATCTTAGAACCGGGGTGGTCCCCTTCTCTGGTGCCTTCCGTCGGTGGGAAACGTCAGTCAGACTTTTGTTGTTGGGGAGTGACTACCTTCCGACCAAGTGAGACGTCCGACTCAAGGTTCACCGGACCTACCACGGGTGTCCTGGGAGGAAATTGGTTGGAGGTCCATCGTTATATGTGTCTGTGTGGCCCAACTTAAAAGATGTAACCAAGTGAGTGCTAGAGACAACCACCCGACTTCTGAGATCAAACTTTATCTATTTGGAGAGTCGTATAATTACATGTTGAATTCGTACAAGTACGAATAGAGTCCCAATCAAGAGGTAACTAGAACAGACCAAGTCGACACCATATGAACATTCCAGTGGAACCACAAAGATACGACAAAAAACAAACAAACAAAACCGGTACGGTACGTAAGGGTCTGGTCCCCAACTTGGGTCCGGGAGTCGTCACTTTCGAGTCTTAGGATTGGGGACCTGGTGGTCCCTTAAGGGATTAGAAAACTAGAATACATAATACCGAAAGAAGAGACCAAACCCAAATAACGAACTCTGTTGATCGTGGATCTATAGTGTAAGACGTAAAGGAAAGGTGAAAATAGTATCAAGTCTCCTATTCTCAGTAGGGATCACCCAAAGACAGTAAAGAAACCTCCAGGAAACTATCACCCACCTCCGAAAGTGAGAACTCCAAGAAAAGTACTAAAAAAGACCCGAGGTAGGAGTGTCAAGAACTAAATAACAGACGTCAAACCTTTGTCAAACTTTTTACTCTTAAGGGTCCACACTCAACGGAGAAGAAACTAATTGTGACGAAGAGAGAGGGAGGAAGTAAAAGAAGGAAGAAAGGAAAGAAGGTATTAAGTCTCTACTGTTCTTAACATCCTGACTGACTCTCGAATTTTGAAATGGAGACTTTTTATTTAGGGTCCGGGGAGGAAAGGAGGTGTCACATTAAAAATGTTTTGCTTAGTTATCCATGAACATCTCATAAATGAGACATGTGTGCGGTGGAGAGAACCGACCCACGTCTTTACACATTACGTTGTAGGGTCGAAAGTTCTCGGGTGTTTTATATTGGTAGTTTTCCATCTTCGTCCGTCCGGGTCTTATAGGAACGTATCAGGTATACCTCTCTAGTCCCTTAAAATACCCTACCTCTCCATTCGTTCCTGACCCGACGAGTGTGTCATCTCGACTTGAAATTACTTTCGTTTGTCCAATTCTTATACCCAAGGTCCCAATTCTGAGGTACGAAGGTTGCGTCCCCTACGTCCAAGTTAGGGACCAACCCCTTGATGCTAGGCTGTACGACGTACCAGTATCGCCTTTTTTTCTTTTTCTTATACCCAGGATCTCAGGGTGAAGTTAAGTTTGTGGTCGAAATGAGGAACAGTCAAACCACAAACTTAGTTCAGTAAATAGAAAGACTGAAAGTCGAAGGAGTAAACATTCTATATCTATAATTATCTTAGAAGGAGAAACCCGACAACCTTTATAATTTCCTCTCACATATACATTTCGTGAATTGAACCAAGGACTGTATAGCATTCACAAAGTATTCACCGTTAATACTTCTAAAATTATCTGTGATAATACATAACTTTCTAAAATTTTACGTACAAAGACACTGGGTTTCCCAGAGGAAGAATATTAGATAGGATTGATTTATCAGTCTTTACGAGTGTCACTAAATAATAGGAACACTTCACATGGTAATGAATTAAAAGAATTATAAATAAATACATAAACCGACGTAACCTAGAAGTAACGTAGTACGTCTTAGGAAGTACCGCCACGTACCTGAGAGCTCGACACTGTGCGCGAGAGTCAACGAGCCTCCGCACACCAGAGTCAAAGGGATGGTCCTTAAATTGGGTTCAGGGGACGTAACGTTCCACTTAAGAATTGGCGACCCGGTGGTCTCTTCAGGTATGTCGTAATGAATAATACAACTCTTTAACATTTGAGGGAATTATCAATTAGTTTCTTCAAAACTAATTTAGTTTCTAGTAGCTCGGTATGGTTCTTTCGAGATGGGGAAACTTGCCAAGACTTCTTATAAATTGCTATATCCTTTTAAAAGTGGACTAGAACAATTGACTATTTTCGTACAATATTTAGACATAATTACATACGAGGACTTAACAAGAGAAAGTAAGAAGGGTCCTTCAAAAAAATTCCGAACACCTTGAACAAGTAAACTTTCTAAAAGGAGGTCGTATACACCTAATGCTTTAAATCGTTCTAGAGTTGTGGTGCGGTTCTCACAACAAAGGTCACGGGGACATCGAATAGACCGTGAGTAACCAGAAGACCACTTCCACTTTCACTTTCACTTCAGCGAGTCAGCACAGGCTGAGAAACACTGGGGTACCTGACATCGGATACTCCGAGGAGGTAGGTACCCTAAAAGGTCCGTTTTCACGACCTCATCTAACGGTAAAGGAAGAGGTCCCCTAGAAGGGTTGGGTCCTTGGCTTGGACCCAGAAGGTATAACGTCCGTCTACGAAATGGCAGACTCGGTGGTCCCTTCGGACCATAAAAGAAGAAAAACTATCAAAGACACATAGAAAAGCAATCCCCTTCGTGTGACTAACTTTGGCGGGTGGGACCGGTCCATGGTATCATTGATAAACGTACTCAACAAAATACTGTCCTCTAGGACTATTCCTTATGCCTTGATTATTCGGTGGTAGTTGGCTTTCTCAAGCCCTTTCCAGATTTCCTCTGTGACGCACAGGCAGGTGAAGGGTCTTAGGGAGAGCGATCGTAGGTAGAACCGACTCGCTACGTACGCGGTGGTCCTTTCTGAGACTTAATCTTACTAACCGGTTTATGGTAATCTTACTAAGACCGGTTTAGGGTAGTGGTATTTTGGGCTCTGACGCTCGGTAGGCTCGGTGGGCCGTCTCGTCAAGAGGACCCAAGGGAATGGGAGGACGAGAGGTGGGTCCACGGGAAAGGGTTGTTTTAGAGAACGAAACAGTCGTGTACACAGAGGAGCCTGTTAAGTAAAGGCTCATAATCTGTTCTCGGGTCAAAATCCGGGACCTTCCCCAGACGGAAGGACGTTGTAAAAGTAGATTCGTTGAAAATATAGTGTTGTCAAGAGTAGTGGGTCTGAACCACTACATTCCGGAGAACCTATAAACATGAGGATCATTGGTCCGTGACCCTCAGAAGTTGAAAAGTGGACACTTGTTTATAGTCTCTTCTTGCTCCCTCTCGTTTCTCTGAGTTCTTGACTCAGAAAATTTTAAAATAAAATAATATATAAATAAAAACCGGTGTACCTAACGCCCTAGAAGCAAGGACTTAGTCCCCAAGGTGGACACAGGGGACGTCACCTTCGCACTTCAGGATTAGAGACCTGGTGGTCTTTTAAGGGTTCTTGACTCGGAAATTCGCCAGTGACGACACACTAAGACCGGTTCGCGGAGGAGGGGCACCGTCAGTCTGACGAGCCCACCAAGTCACTAGGGGTGAAGGATCCTAAGTGCGAGAACACATTAGTGACGGAACTACACCCGTCCTGAATCACTGGACAAAGATTCCTCGTCACGTCACGGTGAAGGTTCTAATTCAATGTTTGTTGACCGTGAAGATAGAACGGTCGTGAACAAGACCAAAAAGGGTGACGAACGAGACTACTTCGGGTAACAGTACAAACACTCGACGGGGGACTTCTCCGGGTTAACAGTTCCCGACTTCCACCGGGGACCGGTTGTCGGAAACTTCTTGACTTAGGAAGGTTACCGGTCCACTCACTCGAACTTCACCTAGGAAGGGGTCAACTTGAAGTCTACCGTCTCGTCGGAGTCAGTCAGTAATTGTGGATCTGACGTAGGAACATTTTTTTTGAATTCGAGTCCTCTGTCATAAAGTTCGTTGGGACTCTCTTCACGAGGCTTTTCCGTCCCCCTACTTAGTCCAATATATCTGCAAACGTCGTTTCCCGTTCATCAGACTTGTAGTCTTCATGAAAACACTTCATTTCTTTCAGTCTATAGGGTCCATTCCTTAAGTCGTGCAAACATACATAACCTTCTACGTTCTCAGACTTGAGTGTCTTAGTAAGGAAAGTAAACGGAGAGTCGATACACCCCGGTCGTAGTACTCAAGAAATGTAGAATTTAAGGAGTCCCAAATGGCATCCTTCACCGACGTCGGATTACCGACGACTTAACGTTCACAAGGAGAGGAAGGACCCACGGGAATCCCGAGTCCTTAAGCGTAGACCTCCTGACCCTAACGACCCCTAACACTGTTGGAACAAATGACTATACCGTCCTTTAAAAGGTAAAGAGTGAACAACACCACGTACGGAACACCTTACGTACACCTTAGAAGAGGTTTGTCCCTACCTTGGACACAGGGGACGTAACCGTCCACCTAAGAATAGGTGACAAGGGGTCCCTTCAGGAGTCACCCGAAGGAATTCTACTAACAAACCGTTAGAAACTGTCCGTCTGACCTCTAGACGTAAAGAACCCTCGGTCAATGGTCTCCAAATGGTCGAGGAAACCAACACGGTACAAACTAAGAAGTGCTAATCACACCGGAACTCAACCACAGGGACGCAAACTTCCTTGCTTGTGGAGAAGGTCAGAACTGTATGACCAAAACCGTACTCTCTTGAAAGACAGTCGAGGGGTCCGACGGTCCTGACGGTGATCTTAGTCTCAACACGACCTAATCTTGACCAAAACTCTGACAGTGGCCCAGTAGACGTCACCCAAACACTAAACGTACAAACTAAAGTCTCGAGTCCATCCGTACCTAAGACAGGTCAGGAACCTACCTACTCTGACGGAGATCTTGGACCAAGACATCCCTCCACGACCCTCTCCCAGACGAAATCCCAGGTTCCAGTCCGGGAGTAAGTCGCTCGGATAATGGTCCATGTTCCATCCACACCGAGGGTGGTCCAGGGACCCTCCCGACGACACATCAGTGACCTACTCAGGGACCCACCCACTGTGACCAGGACCTGGTACCGACTACCTCGGGGTCCTGAAATAGTCCAAGTTGTCAGTTCTGACTTCAAACGTAAGGACCAAGGTCTCCGTGTCTGCTCACAGCGGACGACCCAGGGACCGACTCGACCTGACAAGGGACTGACTGACCTTCCTGGCCTCGGTTAAGATTCCGGGAAAGACATAGAAGGTTCCATGTCCACACAGAGGACGGTTCAGAGACAAGACCGTTCTGACGAGTGTCAGACACCGACCTTTCCCGACCTTGGGTCAGATCCCGGAAAATCCTAGAGGTCTCAGCGTCTACCCTCACAGAAGAGAACCCAGGGATTCGGCCACCCGGACAAACGTCTACCTTGACGTCTGTCCTATTCTGTCTGGAATAAAATCCCGGGAAAGTCTTAGACATGAGACTCATTCAATCCACCGAAAAGGAGGTCCCCGAAGATCCGTCCCCGATATCCGTCAAGCGTCCGATCAAGTCCCGAGTGATCAAGAGATACGGATAATAGACTACGCACCCCCTCCAACTGAGACGGACCCAGGGAACCGTATACCACGACCACTGTCCTGGCTCGATTTACCCTGACATTGGTTCAGGAGCACCCATACCTCGACAAAGACCCAGAGGTCAACCTTGGAACTATCGACACAGTCGGTGGCCCCACACCCGGACGGAAGAGTTTACCAAGAGGGTCCAGATCCCGACGGGACCCGAAGTGTCAGAGGAAGGACCTAGACTTTCGAAGGTGTTTCCGTAAAAACAGATACCTACTTACGGTTTATTAATAAGTCTTCCTTATACTCTCCCCCTGGAGAATAAGTCGGTAGAAAGACCGTAGTGAGTCCTACAATAAAAAGTTTCCACAATTTTTAGTAAGAATTACAAATTGGAACACAATAAAACATTATTACCTTTTAACCTTCGTGTTAAATTGGTGTCTACTAATCGATTCATTTAATGTCACGAAACATCCAATCTTATAACACATCGGTAATTGTTACTATGACTTCTTATAAGTGACTAGACTTTTTTACAAATTTACAAATATCATTTTACGATGTATTTTTAGGACTATCTTTTATGATACATTAAGTATGTCTCTCTTTCTCTCTGTTTACCCCTCCTCTCTTTCTCTCTTTCATTCATTTCCGTATGTGTCTCCTTACAATAAAATTCTACTATTAACTTACAACAGGGATACCTATTTTAAATTAAATGAAATTAGAAATGGGGGTTTCTAGATGAAGGAACAGATTACACCAAAGAAGGTTATGGTACGGGATTCAAAAGTTTAAGTGGTAGGTAGGGGGTTTTGGAAATAGGAGGTTTAGTGATTCGTTGTTGAGTGTGATGCACACACACACACACACACACACACACAATCAACGAGTCAGCACAGACTGAAAAACGTTGGGGTACCTGGCATCGGGTGGTCCGAGGAGACAGGTACCCTAGGAGGTCCGTTTTTATGATCTCACCCAACGGCAAAGGAAGAAGTCATGATTCACACTTACTGAGAATTAGGGGTGTCATATAATTATAAACATACATACATATATAAAATTTTTATTTCAGAACTCTAAAATTTGTAAAACCGTTATAAACATCTTGAAGTCCGTGTCTCCACCCATTAAATTTCTGTGTAGTTTGAGAGAACGGGCCAACTACCCTTACATTTAACTATGTCGGTGATACCCTCTGTCATACCTTTCAGGAAATTTTTGATCCTGATTTTGATGGTATGTTGGATCGTTAGGGTAAAGAGTCGTATGTGGGACTCCTTTGGTTTTAACTTTTTCTGCGTACATGGGGTCACAAGTCACGTCGTGATAAATGTTATCGACCCTGTACCTTCGTTGGGTCTGTACGTAGTTGTCTACTTACCTTTTCTTCGACACCATGTATATAGACACCTTACAATGAGTCAGTATTTTTCTTTTCGTAAACTCAGTCAAGATTACTCCACTTACTTAGATCTCGAATAATATGTCTCACTTTATTAAGTCTTTCTATTTCTGTTTATAGCATATAATTGTACATATATACCTTAGATCTTTCTACCATGACTACTTGGACATACGTCTCGTCGTTACCTCTGCGTCTGTATCGTTTGTCGGAATGCCTGTCCCTATGCCCCCTCCTTCCTCTCTCCCCCTACCTACCTCTCTCATCGTACCTTTGTACATATGGTCTACATTTGATCTATCGGCTACCCTTAAACGATATACTGAGTCCTTTGAGTTTGGCCCCGAGACATTGTTGGATCTCCTCCTCCTTCTCCACCCTTCACCCTCCCTCCAAGTTCTCCCACCTCTGTATACATATGGATACCGACTAAGTAAAACTAGGTGTCCTCTTTGGTTACGTTATAAAATTTCGTTGATAGGGGATTAATTTTTATTTATTTAAAAAAATTTTTATTTCTTGTGTGGTCCCCCTGAAGGGACCTCAAGGTCACCGATTCTGACGTGGAGGGTTACGTCCCCCGGGCTAAAGATAAGAATCAGTCTCTTGATTCGGCGTGTACGGCTTTGATTTTGAACCACTTCGGATTAAGTAATTAATTAAATTTTTTTTTTTTCCTCGTACCGTCTGCCTTCCTCCACTTTCTTACGTGAAGAGTAAGTGTTTTTATCGAAGACAACGAGATCTCGTTCGGACCGAGGCCCCTCCCGTCTGAAGAATAATCTTTTAGTCCAAAGAACATCCAAAGGAGTGTAAGACAAAAAAAAGAGTTTCAACAACGACAATGGTATTGTTGGAGGTTTTAATTTTCTGAGTGTAAGTCTTCAAAAGGTCATCATTTTGGTCGCGACCCAGGTAAGACATGTCCCCGGTCACAAATATCCTATAAACGTTTGTAAACACTGCGGGTAAGACTGAATTCTCTCTTTGACCGACTCTCATCGAGTGAAGCATAAAGGTAAACGTCTCCGCCCGCGACACACATTATCGACTCGAGACACAAAGAAGGGTGAGTTGGGTGGACCAGGTGGATCGGGGAAGAGGTAGATGTGTCGTCAACTCTAAAAGTAAAGACCCTCATCAGACTACACCACTTTTGGGCTCTGAACTCTGAAGGTGAGTTCACTGACGTGCAGGATCGGGACGGTGAATGACAATTATGGTGCACTATAACATAGTTGAGTCACAGAAGTTTAACGGTAGAGAAGTAAACATTTTAATCCCTCGACTTGAGGTGGTAGAGACTCGTAGGAAGATCCAGACTAAGAGATCCTAAACTATTCCTTCTAGAGAGTCCACAGGTGGGGGTAGAGTGACAGAAAGATCTTTTCTATAGACTAGTACTTTGTTCCTGGTTGAACTTAGACTCTCGTCCCAACTTGAACTGAGTTAGTAAAGGATCGAACCTATTTAGTGGATAGAGAAACTGTCAGTTTATGTGTTTATATATGACATTTTACCCACATATACGAGTAAAACCCGAAGGGACCACTGAGTCGCCATTTCTTGAGCGGACGGTCACGTCCTCTGTGTTCTCTGCACCCAAGTTAGGAACCCAACCCTTCTAGGGAACCTCTTCTTTTACCGTTGGGTAAGGTCATAAGAACAGACCCTTTAGGGTACCTGACTCCTCGGACCGCTCGATGGTTCTCATCGGTTTCTCAGTTTGTGTTGAATCGCTGATTTTATTGTTTTATCCGTGTAAAATCTGAATGACTTCCAACTGTCTACTGGTTACCCTTCGAACTATTTATCTTTTCGTAGTCATTTGGGACTTTTCACTTTCAACAAGTCAGTACAGGTTGAGAAACGTTGGGGTACCTGACATATCAGGTACCTTAAGAGATCCGGTGTCATGACCTCACCCATCAGAAAGGGAAGAGGTCCCCTAGAAGGGTTGGGTCCCTAGCTTGGGTCCAGAGGGTGTAACGTCCGCCTAAGAAATGGTTGACTCGATAGTCCCTTCGACGAGAGTTAGTGAGAAAAGGAAGGAACTGGTTCTTCTGAGACTTCTATCCCTGGAGTATTATGAGAAAAGACGTCCGATGTGTGGATTGTGTGTGGACCGAGACTCAAGAGTCATTTATAAACAATTACCCCAACACCACCCCTCCCCTGTATTGTTTAGATTCCGTCACAATGTTCAAAGAACAATTTTTTTGTTCTTTTGTATTTTGAGGAAAATACAATTTTTTCGTATTTAAAGGAAAATACAAGGAACATTCACTTGTTGAAATAGGAACGTTAATGAGAAGTTCCATCTATAACCCTGAAAGTTGAAATGTACTTTTTTAATTTTCAGTTTCTCCACTTCACAGAAAGGATTACCGTACGATCTTTCACAACCAGGTTCTGAAACACAACGACGGGGGGCGGGGGATGTGTGTGTGTGGGTAGGATAAGGGTCCGATAAGAACCTCGAGGGTACAAGATATGATTGGAGCGGGAACCGTCCTCAGCTTCTCGACCTCTTCATTCTCTGTCTGGATCTAGACGTACCAACGGAGGATCAGTCGTCGGGTCGAACCCCAACCGTAAAATCTCTCTTTTCACTGGTTCCTCCTCCTCAGACTAGGGTGTAGGTTTAGTAAGTAGGGATTGAAGACGTCGAGTCTTCCGATCAGATGGGAACCTTGTCTCGCTGGTAGGTTTCGTGTCAAGACGGAAAGAGGAAACTGGAATGGACTAGACTTAAATAGTTTCCGACGAAGTGATATGAAGTACCACGTTCGGGGAATTTGTTAATTACTTTGTTGTCGATGGTAAGCAACTCACGGAAATGGAAAGGTTCGTGGGATATTTTATGAGAAGTAAGTAATCGAGGGAACTCAGGTGTGTTCTAGGGTCGTTCCGAAGAACAACAAATCAGTGATTCAGTACAGGTCGAGAAAAACCCTGAGGTATCTGATATCGGGTGGTTCGTGGAAGACAAGTATCCTGAAGGGTCCGTTCTTATGACCTTACCCAACGGTAAAGGAAGAGGTTCCCTAGAAGGGCTGGGTCCCTGACTTGGGAACGAAGGGACCATCGAGTCGACCATTTCTTAGACAGACGTTACGTCCTCTGGGGTCCACCTAAGGACCCAGCCCTTCTAGGGGACGTCTTCCCGATCCGATGGGTGACGTTATAAGAACCCGAAGGGAACACCGAGTCGACCATTTCTTACACGGACGTTACGTTCTCTGGGATCAACCTAAGGACCCAATCCTTCTAGGGTACCTCTTCCCTTGTCGATGGGTGAGGTCATAAGAACGGACCTCTTAAGGTACCTGACATATCAGGTACCCCAGTGTTTCTCAGCCTGTACTGACTCTCTGAAAGTGAAAGTGAAAGAGGACGTAACCGTCCGCCTAAGAAATGATGACTCGGTAGTCCTTCGGTTTCCTATGGAATACAAGAACGTTTTAGGATATACGTTTACAAACACTCTCTAAATAAGACTTCCTCTAGTCGGGACCCTAAAGAAACCTCCCTCTACTACGACTTCGACTTTGAGGTCATGAAACCGGTGGAGTACACTTCTCAACTGAGTAACCTTTTCTGAGACTACTACCCTCCCTAACCTCCGTCCTCCTCTTCCCCTGCTGTCTTCTACTCTACCGACCTACCGTAGCGACTGAGCTACCTGTACTCAGACTCACTTGAGGTCCTCAACCACTACCTGTCCCTCCGGACCGCACGACGCTAAGTACCCCAGCGTTTCTCAGCCTGTTCTGATTCGCTGACTCATTGACTTTACTGACTTGACTGACTGATAAGTATTAAGGGGGCTTGACCTTTACTCTCACGGTCGACCTAGTCGTGGTGTAAACCAGAGATATCTTTGCACAATGGGTAGAAATGTGTAATCACCATTGAGAAGGAAGGAAGAGAAATTTAAGGGACTTCGGTACTAGGAGTAAGTGACCGTAACGAAGATCGTTGATATCAAGTGTGTCACTGACCAGTTGGTAGAGTAGTAGAAGTCTCGAAGTGACTCAAGGGAACTTCCGAAGTGTTTTCGGACGTAAAGGCGTAGGAATACCCACGTAGGAGAAAACGTGGAACCATCGAGATCGTCGTAATAAGGACCATAGAGAAAAGAATCGAGAGAATCCACCAGTTTAGTCGAGTAGTCTTTGGTTTTATTACCGTCTTCCTCCGAGGGTCCTTCATTTGTCCGTAAGGTAAGTTTGTTTCCTTTCTGTCCTAACGGATGTCCGAGGGAGTCGACTCTCGAAATACTGTTACAAGGGAGAAGATCTCACTCTTAACCGGAGATTTAAGTCTTTTCGTCAAAAGTCCTTAAGGGGCGATCGGGCCACCAATCCTAAAGTCTAGAAGAGACGGTACCCGGGTCAAAGGTAGAGCCCAGTCCAGGGTGTTCGATGTTTTCTTTTTATAAAAAGTCTTTTCAAAGACGAAAGGGTCTTTTCGTCAAAAGTAGACCCCTCCCCTATTAAGACAGGAGGGTCCCTGTTATAGATCTCTACAAAAGCTCACTGTGTTGAATCCCCGCTCCCCGTGGACCATTTCCGGTTCCTACGACGATTTGTAAGATGTTCTGTATCCTATCGGAGTTGTATTTCTTAATAGACGGGAGTTTACAGTTTATAACGACTCCAATTCGTTGGACGTATTTTCAACACCTATATTTACGAAGGGCTGGTCTCTAGATTGGGCCCCGGGGGAACTGTCACTTCCACGTCTCAGGATTCGTGACCTGGAATGTGACCGTCGTCCTATACCTAAGGTGTTTCATTTACGTCACGAACTACTCGACGCAGACATGAATGGTTGACTTGTTCGGAACAGCCACCCACACCCTCCGTGACTGGAAAGGTTTGGTCCGTGAGATATGGGCCAACGGGACCCGCTAGAGACCGCTACTGAGTCACTGAGCCGGAAAGAAGTCCACTGACTACTGATGTTAAGGTCTTCGACCTCCCGATCACGTTCTAAATAATTCTCGAGTAACTTCTTCGATCGTCCTTCAAGAACGATCAATGATCATGAATATGAGTAGTTTCAGAATGATTAGTTGATATGAAGTTATTTTTATTCTTTTAACTAACTAATAAAGACTACTGTATTATTTAGAAATATAATTAAAGGATAGTAAAGTCCTAACGGACACATCAGAGTTACTAGAGATGTTGATAAAACTTATTTATAAACCACGACAGATAGAAATGGTTTTTTACCACTGGAAATGATTGGGGTGCAGTTGGTACATATGCAAACACACAGACACACAGACACACACACACATGTGTATATATTTCTTAATTAATTTAATGATAACTAACTCTGGACTACGAAAACCCATCATATCCCTGAAAACGACAACAAATTAATGATTCAGTACAGGCTGAGAAAACACTTGGGCACCTGACAACGGAGGGTCCGAAGAGACAGGTGCCCTAAAGGGTTCATTCTTTTGACCTCACCCAACAGTATAGGAAGAGGGTCCCATACCTAGCAGGACTGGGTCCCTCGTTTGGATGTAGAGGACGTAACTGTCTAAGAAATATGGTGACTCGGTGGTCCCTTCAGGTCACATCCCTATCCCCTTCATTTATTCCCACCTTACAACCTTTTTCATTTTAGAGGGGTAAGTCTGATTTTGGAGGTACATTTGAAATAGAAATAGAAAAGATCTTCCCCCTTCCTCTGGTTGTAGTGGACTTATGACCGATGTGTAGTCCCTTAAAAGACGGAACTGAGAAGTGTAAGAGTACTTTTCTAGAACCCTGTCTATGATAATAGTAGGGTTCTATTACTTGTGTTGTCTCTTTACTTCTGAACCTCTCTGCTGAACGAACGTGTATATTGTTTAAGCAAATGGTGTGTGTGTGTGTGTGTGTGGTCCTCTAAAATAAAAACAAAAGTGGAATAAATACAAGTTTTATTTACAGGTCTCTCCCCTTTATCCGAACTAATGAAATTTTCGTCTCAGTTAAATAAAAAATATTAAATAAAATAAAAAAAATAAAAACTATCACAACCCAGAAGTAACGACACGTCCGAAGGGAGATCGACACGTCTCACCCCCGGTGAGAGATTGACACCACACATCCGCAGAGAACAAAGTCTCGTGACCGAGAGACCGTGTGTCCGAATCGTCGACAACAGGGTTCGAATCAACGAGACACCGGACACCCTAGGAAGTCCTGGTTCGGTTTGAACACAGGGGACGTACTCGTCCACCTAAGGGTAGGTGACACGGTGGTCCCCTTCAGTTAAATGCAGAAGTCTTTCTGTTCACTTATAAAATCGTCCCCTATTAAAAATCGTAAGGTACGGTTAATCGAACGTATACTTATCCCAGAAGTCACCTCCCTTCTTTTACAGGGATTTTGAGTCCTCCAACTTTAAGAGGGACTCTGTGTCACTTAAGCGTGTCGAGGTCTGACTGGTAAAAGGACCCTCAACAATGAGATATGTTAAACGTAGACTCACCAACTGTGGCACTTCGTTACGGACGTAAAGTATGATCAGGAAAAAACTACTTTATAGACGTTGTATGGTCCCTCATACGATACGGGGAGTGTATTTAGCAGAACACACTGAAAGTGTTTTTGAGACACCGTGTCTAAAATAGTAAAACGTAAAAAGTGTTTACTCCTTTGGTACTGGGTGTCTGTAACACTCTGTACGGGATCAAATAAATCAAGTATTAACTAGTTAGACCCCAAATTGAATACAAAGAGACTGGGTTCGGAAACAATTTGGTAATATGACACAGTAAGATGGTGATGGGACGGTTCTTGGAGACAGGAAGTCTTTCTTGTAAGGGGAGGTAGTAAAAGTATGGGATCTCTCTGGTAGTTAAGAGGTACTTGAGTTACGGATAGGTGAAGTCCCGAAATAAGAAACCCTTTACTTCAGTACCTCATCTCCTTGAGTATTAAAGTACAAACGCCACCGTCTCTCTAGAATCTCTAGGACTCAAATCCTACATGTATCCTAACACACATGTAGATAACTAGATTGAGACTATTTTAAACTCAGTCAATATCACTCCACCTACTTGGAGTCAAGTCAAGTCAGTGAGTCAGCACAGGCTGAGAAACACTGGGGTTCTTAGCGTCGTGCGGTCCGGAGGGACAGGTAGTGGTTGAGTGCCTCAAGTGAGTCTGAGTGTCGGTAGCTCAGGCACTACGGTAGGTCGTAGAATAGGAGCCAACAGGGGAAGAGGAGGACGGGGGTTAGGGAGGGTCGGAGTCTCATAAAAGGTTACTCAGTTGAGAAGTGTACTCCACCGGTCTGATGACCTCAAAGTCGAAATCGTAGTAAGGAAGGTTTCTTTAGGGTCCTGACTAGAGGAAGTCTTACCTGACCAACCTAGAGGAACGTCAGGTTCTCTGAGCGTTCTCAGAAGAGGTTGTAGTGTCAAGTTTTCGTAGTTAAGAAGCCGTGAGTCGGAAGAAGTGTCAGGTTGAGAGTGNTTTTGGTATCGGAACTGATCTGCCTGGAATCAGCCGTTTCATTACAGAGACGAAAACTTATATGATAGATCCAACCAGTATTGAAAAGAAGGTTCCTCATTCGCAGAAAATTAAAGTACCGACGTCAGTGGTCGACGTCACTAAACCCTCGGGTTTTTTAATTTCAGACTGTGACAAAGATGACAAAGGGGTAGATAAAGGGTACTTCACTACCCTGGCCTACGGTACTAGAAGCAAAAGACTTACAACTCGAAATTCGGTTGAAAAAGTGAGAGGAGAAAGTGAAAGTAGTTCTCCGAAAAATCAAGGAGAAGTGACAGACGGTATTCCCACCACAGTAGACGGATAGACTCCACTAACTATAAAGAGGACCGTTAGAACTAAGGTCGAACACGAAGAAGGTCAGGTCGTAAAGAGTACTACACGAGACGTATCTTCAATTTATTCGTCCCGCTGTTATATGTCGGAACTGTATGAGGAAAAGGATAAACCTTGGTCGGACAACAAGGTACAGGTCAAGATTGACAACGAAGGACTGGACGTATGTCTAAAGAGTTCTCCGTCCAGTCCACCAGACCATAAGGGTAGAGAAAGTCTTAAAAGGTGTCAAATAACACTAAGTGTGTCAGTTTCCGAAACCGTATCAGTTATTTCGTCTTTATCTACAAAAAGACCTTGAGAGAACAAAAAGCTACTAGGTCGTCTACAACCGTTAAACTAGAGACCAAGGAGACGGAAAAGATTTTGGTCGAACTTGTAGACCCTCAAGTGCCAAGTACGTAACGACTTCAGACCGAACCTCTTAAAACTCGTAATGAAGTGATCGTACACTCTACTCACGTTAACACGCCATCNACTCACGTTAACACACCATCAAACTCGTAAGAAACCGTAACGGAAAGAAACCTTAACCTTACTTTTGACGGGAAAAGGTCAGGACACCGGTGACGACTCAAAAGGTTTAAACGATCGTATAACTCACGTCGTGAAAGTGTCGTAGTAGCAAGTCCTAAACTTGATCGAGTTGACCTTAAGGTAGTGCGGGTGATCGAAACAAGCATCACTACGAAAGATTCCGGGTGAACTGAAGTGTAAGGTTCTACAGACCGAGATCTACTCACTAGTGTGGTAGTACTAATAGACTCAGCACTTCTAGAAAAAACATGTCAAGTAGACACATAAGAACGGTGGAGAAGAATTATAGAAAACGAAGACAATCCAGGTCTGGTAAAGACAGGAAATAGCTCGGGTAGAAACGTACTTTACAAGGGAACCATAGAGATTAAAAGAACTTCTCTAGAGATCAGAAAGGGTAAGACAAGAAAAGGAGATAAAGAAACGTAACTAGTAACTTCTTCCGAAAGAATAGAGAAGAACGATAAGAAACCTTGAAACACAAGTCTACGAATATAGAAAGGAAAAGAGGAAACGAAAAACGGAGAGAAGCAAAGCGTCGATAAACATTCCGGAGGGGTCTTTCGGTAAACGAAAAAACGTAAAGAAAAGGTACCCCTACCAGAACTAGGGACAGAGGACATGTTANGGTGATCGAAACAAGCATCACTACGAAAGATTCCGGGTGAACTGAAGTGTAAGGTTCTACAGACCGAGATCTACTCACTAGTGTGGTAGTACTAATAGACTCAACACTTCTAGAAAAAACATGTCAAGTAGACACATAAGAACGGTGGAGAAGAATTATAGAAAACGAAGACAATCCAGGTATGGCAAAGACAGGAAATAACTCGGGTAGAAACGTACTTTACAAGGGAACCATAGAGATTAAAAGAACTTCTCTAGAGATCAGAAAGGGTAAGACAAGAAAAGGAGATAAAGAAACGTAACTAGTAACTTCTTCCGAAAGAATAGAGAAGAACGATAAGAAACCTTGAAACACAAGTCTACGAATATAGAAAGGAAAAGAGGAAACGAAAAACGGAGAGAAGCAAAGCGTCGATAAACATTCCGGAGGGGTCTTTCGGTAAACGAAAAAACGTAAAGAAAAGGTACCCCTACCAGAACTAGGGACAGAGGACATGTTACAGTACTTGAAGTAAGGTATCAAGTAGTCCGTGAGATAGATAGTCTAGATCCGGGAATTTAGATAAAGAGTGAAGGTGACATATTAGTATTCCCTGAACTAAATCCAGTTTGGACTTACCAGATCACCAAAAGGGGTGAAAGAAGTTAAACTCAGATCTACTTGGATCTCGGACAATATACCCACTTCATTCAGTCTTTCTCTTTTTATTTATATCATATAATTGAGTATTTATGCCCTAGACCTTTTACCATAACTACTTGGATAAAAGTCCCTTCCTTACCTCTACGTCTATATCTCTTGTCTGAACACCTGTGTTCTTCCCTTCCTTTCTCATCCTGCTTACCTCTTTCAGCGTAACTGTATGTATGTGATAACACGTATTTTCTCTATCGATTATTCTTCAACGATATATTGTTGTCCCTTGGGTCGGACCACGAGACACTACTGGATCTCCCCACCCTACCCCCCCCCCNCCCCCGTCGCCCCTCCTCTCCCTCTGAGTTCTCCCTCCATGTTGTCACGTTTAGTCAGTATCAATATACCGACTAAATTATCGATTCATTATCGCCTTATAATGAGTCGGTATTTTTTCTTACTTTATTACGGAAAACGTCGTTGTACCTACCTGGATCTCTAATAGTATGATTCACTGCAATTCAGTCTGTCTCTTTCTGTTTACGGTACTAGAACGAACACACATCGTAGACTCTTTTAGTATGTCTACTTAAATAGACGTTGTGTATTTATCCCGAGTCAAGTCAAGTCAAGTCAGCGAGTCAGCACAGACTGAGAAACACCGGGGTACTTAGGGTCGTGCGGTTCGGAGGGACAGGTAGTGGTTGAAGGCCTCAAGTGAGTCTGAGTGGAGGTAGTTCAGTCACTACGGTAGGTCGGTAGAGTAGGAGCCAGCGGGGGAATAGGAGGACGGGGGTTAGGGAGGGTCGGAGTCTCATAAAAGGTTACTCAGTTGAGAAGCGTACTCCATCGGTTTGATGACCTCGAAGTCGAAACCGTAGTAAGGAAGGTTTCTTTAGGGTCCCGACTAGAGGAAGTCTTACCTGACCAACCTAGAGGAACGTCAGGTTCCCTGAGAGTTCTCAGAAGAGGTTGTGGTGTCAAGTTTTCGTAGTTAAGAAGCCGCGAGTCGGAAGAAGTGTCAGGTTAAGAGTGTAGGTATGCACTGGTGTCCTTTTTGGTGTCGGAACTGATCTACCTGGAAACAACCGTTACATTACAGAGACGAAAACTTATACGATAGATCCAACCAGTATTGAAAGGAAGGTTCCTCATTCACAGAAAATTAAAGTACCGACGTTAGTGGTAGACGTCACTAAAACCTCGGGGGTTTTTATTTCAGACTGTGATAAAGGTGACAAAGGGGAAGATAAAGGGTACTTCACTACCCTGGCCTACGGTACTAGAAGTAAAAGACTTACAACTCGAAATTCGGTTGAAAAAGTGAGAGGAGAAAGTGAAAGTAGTTCTCCGAAAAATCAAGGAGAAGTGAAAGACGGTATTCCCACCACAGTAGACGGATAGACTCCACTAACTATAAAGAGGACCGTTAGAACTAAGGTCGAACACGAAGGAGGTCGGGTCGCAAAGAGTACTACATGAGACGTATATTTAATTTATTTGTCCCACTGTTATGTGTCGAAACTGTATGAGGAAAAGGATAAACCTTGGGTAGACAACAAGGTACAGGTCAAGATTGACAACGAAGGACTGGACGTATGTCCAAAGAGTTCTCCGTCCAGTCCACCAGACCATAAGGGTAGAGAGAGTCTTAAAAGGTGTCAAATAACACTAGGTGTGTCAGTTTCCGAAACCGTATCAGTTATTTCGTCTTTATCTACAAAAAGACCTTGAGAGAACGAAAAAGGTACTAGGTCGCCTACAACCGTTAAACTAGAGACCAAGGAGACGGAAAAGATTTTGCTCGAACTTGTTGACCCTCAAGTGCCAAGTGTATAACGACTTCGGACCGAACCTGTTAAAACTGTTTATCCGGATGTCTGTATCTTTTATTTACATACCAATGGTTTCCCCTTTCCCGTCCCTCCCTACTTAATTCTCCAACCCTAGTTGTATGTAAGTGATGTTATGTATTTTGTCTATTGGTTGTTCCTGGATAACATATCGTGTACATTGATATGAGTTATACAACATTATTGGACTTTCCCTTTTATTAGAATTTTTCTTATATACATAATATATGTACATATTATATATACATTATATATTATTATACACATATATAATTAGTAAAACGGTATGTGGACTTTGATTGTGTTGTAACATTTAGTTTGTATTCACGTACGATTCAGTGAAGTCATCACAGGTTGAGAAACGTTGGGATACAGATAACGGACGGTCCGAGGAGACGATACCCCTAAGAGGTCCGTTCTTATGACCTCATCCAACTGTACGGGAGGGGGTTCCCTAGAAGGGTTAGGTCCCTAGCTTCGACTCAGAGAAGATAGAGGACGTTACCGTCTGCCCAAGAAATGGTGATCACGGTGAACCCTTTGGGGTTTCACAGTCAGTGAATCAGTACGGGTTGAGAAACTCGGGGGTATCTGACACATCGGGCGGTCCGAGGAGGTAAGTACCTTAAGAGGTCCTTTGTTGTGATTTCACCCATAGGTAAGGGAAGAGGTCCCCTAGAAGGACTGGGTCCCAAGTTTGGATCCAGAGGACGTAACGTCCGTCTAAGAAATGGTAGACTCGGTGGTTCCTTTGGGTTTAGTTGATATCAAGTTAAAAATTTTTATATATCGAAGTATGGTACTATTCCCGGTAGTGTCTCTTCATATCCTACGGACTTCTGAGTCTCCTTCTCCTTCGGTGTATTACACCTGGTTGAATGTACCTACGAAACCCTACCCTTCCTCGAGACGTGTAAACTCTTTGACTTTATTCTGGTCATTCCGATATCGAGTCCCTTACTCTCTCTCTCCTCGGACTGAGTTGGTCCAAGTCGTTACCTAATCCAAACCCATCTCCCAACTCCCCTTCTCTCCCTCGGAGAGGTCGATACTTTTTATTTCAAGTGACTTCTGAAGAAGACTACAAGAGAAAAGTAAAAGAGTCATTAGAACTTTCTTGTGACTCATTCAGGCAGAAGTAAAACGAACTATTTAATTATACGGTTTTCATCCATCATTCCTCTTTTTCCCTCCCTTTCAACACGTTTTCTATTTATACTACTTTGTCCATACTCTACAAGAAGTGACCTGTTATGAATAGTCCTTACCGTCTAGTTCATCGTTCTTAGAAATCGCAGTTTTAATTATTGTCTTCCTCATGTCTTCATATTTATACTACTTAATCTTTAATATACGAGACGCAAAATATTATAAATAGTCCTTGACACTATAATTTATCTCTTTCACAATCCGGTCATCAAGGTTTGAACATTGTATAGTCTTAATGGAACCCTAGAAAGAAAATTCAAACAAAAAACAAAACAAACAAACAAAACAGACCTTTTCAGATCTTACAGATTCAAGAGTTACATGATTACAACTACTCGGTGACGGAATCTATACACCGAATTTTTTCCCCTCCCCCTTTGTGGGAACTGGATGAGTTTCCGTCTATTCCATAAATTTTCCGTAATTTTTACAAACAAGTAGAAGAACCGTCTCGGACGACTTCAACACAGACCCTACAGAATCTCGTCGAGTCTACAGTCATGAACACCTATGACTTCGTATGTAGGACAACTAGCTCTCACTTTTGACGGGAGGTTTGGGTTTTGGGTCCAGAACTACTGTCAATATTCCCGAGTCAAGAGGGAAGGGTTATACTATGACGTAACCCCACGGGGAGTGGACTGTTCTCCGCCTCCATCCTGTTCCCAAACCTCGGGGTCCGGAGGGACCTTCCACACACCAGATGTCCCAAAATGACCTGGAGGACTGGGAGACGGTCCAGGTGAGAAGGGGGTAGTGATGGAGATAACTATAGCGAAATTTGGAGTGATCCTCACCCTTCCTAAACTCGAGTCTGGGTCCACTCAGATGTCTCCTTCCAGGAAACAGAAAAGGGTTACCACGTCCACACCATTATGGTCCCGGGTCTCTCTTATCGTTGAATAAGTGACAGTGTATCAAGTTCCCGAGCCCGGTCGTAATCTCTGGTCAAGGGGTTCGGGTTTCGAGAAAGACGATAAGTACCTTCGTCGGAGCGAAATGGGACGATAAAACTCTTATAAGAAAGACTAAAGGTGAGTTCGGGGTCAAGAAAGTAGTATAGGTATATGAACGTTACTCTTTCCTTCTCTCATTTACTGGAGTCACAATGAGTGAAGAACCATAAGTACGAGATTTCCTGTGGGTAAGGTTTCTTTTTGGATTGGGTTTCCTTATACCCTGGGTATCGTATTGCTGTTTGAAGTCGTTGGTCAACACCTTCCTGAAGTAACCTGGTGTAGTGCAATCCGGCTGTTGGACAACGCTCTTTTTTTCAGGAGACACGAGTAACTCCAAAGGTCCACCACGATCACCATTTCCTAGACGTACGGTTACGTCCTTCACTTTCTCTGAGTTCAGTGTAAGGACCCAACCCTTCTAGGGGACCTCTTGGGTGAACTCAAAAGAGCGGATATTTTAGGGTATCTGTCTCCTCGGACCGCCCGAAGTCGGGTACCTCAGTGTTTCTCAACCTGTGTTGACTCACTAACTCGCGATACGAACAACCCTGAAGATCTGAGAAGGTCCACGGTAGGAGTATATAGTCAGTCCCAGAGGTCTGTGTTTCCGTTAGACCCAATAAAATTTGTATTACCTTTAGATAAAAAGTTTAAGACCCACCAAGTGTCCTACGGGTTGTCCTGTCCTTTTATTCTAATCCCCTTACCTACCTTTGCTCCTTCCACTGGTTCGGTCCCGGTGTTCGTTTCTCGGGACTTGTGACCCCTGGGTAGAACATGGTTGTGGAAATGGCAGTACGGGCGACGGGGGGTCTTTGTCGTACTCCGAGAGACGAGAACGACGACGAGAGTCTTACTTAAGAGAGAATAGGAACGAAGAACGAAGGATCGAGGGTTAAGTCACAAAATTCACTCCGCAGACTAACAGACTTGGGTTCTGATCACGGACAAATGGTCGACGTTCTGTCCGACCCTCTCTCTCATACGATCATTATTGGACGAGAGAAGATCGAGGTTCAGGTAGGAACGAGACGACCCCTACCCTGAGAGATGTTTGCTTCAAAAGGGAATGAGAAAACGGTCAAACGGAAGTCAATCTGAGACACTTACCCTCTGAGAATTTCTTTTGATTATCTACTCTACTTCCCTCTTCTAAAAGAAGGAAAAGACAGAGGGCAGTCGTAGAAAGGTCGTCGTCTTTTCTCTCGAGGTGAGAGACTTAATGAAAAGTTCGGTCTATGTAAACGTGCAGGAACCTTTATGGTCGTGGTCGACCGAGACGGACGACTGTGTCATATAGTTCATGGTAACCTCGGTCGAAGGGGAGTAAAGTCTCCCAGCTTATGGTCGGCGTCCCGTTAAATCTTCTAACTCACGGGTGGTGTGTCGGGGGTCGAGACAGGAAGGTTTTCACACTCGGGGTCGACACAGACCCGGGGAAGATACTTGAGGATCCAGACTATTGGAGTTTAGAAAGTAAGAGGGTTTAGATCCCTCACTACTTACGGAGTCGGGAAGGAGGAAGACCGGAAAGTAGGAGGGTTATGAGTACATTGGCTAAGCATAAAAAATTAAGAGAGACAAACTTTATGTTTTTACACCAAAGTCACAAGAAATTACTTGGGACTGACTATTTCACAGGCTGGAAGAATCGAAAATGTAACCTTACGACCAAAATGGAGTAAGGTTCTGAGGGGACCTATCCCTTAAGAAGTAGACATCCTAAGTAGACATCCCTACTCTAATTCTACGACTTATTTTTTTTTTTTTTTACTGTTTATCGGTAATACAGGTGGGACTAAAGGGTAATCCGATGCCCTAGACCGTTGTGGAACGCCATCAGTAAGTCATCATGGGTTGAGAAGCACTGGGGTACCTGATACCGAACGGTCCGAGGAGACAACTACCTTAAGAGGTCCGTTCTTACGACCTCACCCATCGGTAAGGGAAGAGATCTCCTAGAAGGACTGGGTCCTTAGCTTGGACTTAGAGAACGTAACGTCCGTCTGAGATGTCAGACTCGGTAGCTCGTTGTGAAACGATGGGAAGTTTGGACCTAAAATCTAGGTCTACACAATAACTAAACGACATACGGAAACCTGTTCAGACGAAGGACGATCTTCGAAGATAAACATGTACACAATTTTTTTTTTTTTTTCTTGCCTTCCAATAACCCGACACTCTTGAGAGATCAGAGGAAATGGACGAGTAAGGGTCTCTAAGGTTCGGTAGGTGTCGAAGGAGACCCGTAAAGACCGAGACCACCGTCAAAACTTTTCTCTTCCTCTTCCTCTTCCCTCTATTCCCCAGGACCCAGACGGACGGTGGTGTTCATTGTGGATTTTTAGGATGAGTTCCATAGGAGAATACATCCCAAGATTCCCCGTCTCATTATTCGTTTGTCAACTGTTGTTCCTCTGTGTCGTAGGAGGTATATTCCTGGATACGAGTGGGGACTCCCGAGACGTGTCCTCATAGACTCGTGTCTCACGTCTGTGACAGTAGGTGTGTCGTGTGAACCGGTAAATGTTCCTTGAGACACCAGGTCTCCAGGTGTCTAACTTTGTCTTACTAAGACAAGGTTAGGGAGTACGTACATTTAAAGTCAGTTCTTGACTCTCCATGGTTACCCTACCTGTTAGTAGTCAACGATTAACCTAAACCGTCCCAAGGACTCGAAGGTATAAAAGAGTTGAAATCTCTATGAGAAACTTATAATCAGGTAGTGAAAGTAGATTGTCTACCCTTTGACTCTAAGACTCTCCTCATGGGGAGGTGGGATGGGACAGGGTTGGCCCGGTATGTACGTTACTCCCCGTTTCAACTCTGAGTATAAAGTTACAGAAATAAGGGTCTCTTCACGAGAGGGGTATCGTACGTCTGGTTACTACTGAAAAACCATTAAACCGGACGTAATGTTTCTACGTGTCCTGACCCTGTCCGAAGGGTCCTCTTGTCTCCACATTTCCGTTCTCGTTACATTTACACCCTCTGTGGTGTGTGTTTCTGGTGAACCGGTCCACCCGTGAGACGGTTTGACGGTTTAATTGTCACAAAACCTCCAGACGTCGGGTTAGGACGGACTAGGAGGGGTTGAAAGTTTCTAAGATCATAAAAGAGGATTACAGGAAGACATGGTCCTCGTCCGTGGTTATTTACACAATTTGGAGATAAAAAAAAAAAAGGAGTGACTACCTAACGGGGAATTCATAGTAAGGTAGGTGTCCAAGACTATTTTAGTGAATCTAGAACTTCTAAGGACCTGAGAGGAAGAATTCTACTGTTAAAGAATCTCCTGTTAAAAACCTCCTGGGTGTGAAACCTGTTCAGGAGGGATGGGATTCACTGGTCGGTCCGAGAAGACAGGTACCCCTCAGAGGCCCGTTCTTATGACCTCACACAACGGTACGGGAGGAGGTCTAGAAGGTCTGGGTCGCTAGTTTGGACGTACGGGACACCGAGGACGTAACCGTTTGTTTAAGAAATTGTGACTTGATGGTCCCTTCGGGGTATTCACTGGGATTCACTGGGATTACATCCACAAACGATTGTAGTCAAAGTCTTTATCAGTATATAAATTCGTCGGGAAAAATTTCTCCCTCTTTGACTCTCGACTCTTCTACTATCCAGAATGAACTGGTCATTCTGAGAAATCTTCGAGAACCACGTTCAGTTTCGTTTGTTCCGCAAATAAGTTTTCACTGTAGGTTCTACACACGACACCCCAAGGGAAGAGTTCGGAACACGGGAGAATAGAACGGGACAGAAAACCCCTGGGGAAAAAAGAAGTGGGTCGGAAGAGGGACAGAAAGGAGAAGGAGAGGAGAGGGGCGAAGGACGAAGGTAAGATAAGTGAAGGAATAGAGTAGACAAGGTTAATAGATGGTTAACGACGTTTATTTTAAAGGGGTCCCTGAAGGGACCACCAGGTTATCAATTCTAAGACGGAACGCTACGTCCCCTGTGTCTAAGGTAGGGACCAGTCCTTTGATTCTGGGGTGTTCGGTGTTTCGTCCATTCGGGTGCGTGATGTTACCGACTTCGGGTACCTGAGGTCTCACACGGTCAGTGTTGATCTCTCAGGCCCCCGGTGTTAGTTCAGGGCGTACTACGTTGATTCTGGGCCACGTTGGTTTATTTCGTAAAAAATTTAAGGGGTTTGAAGCATCAAATTTTGTTTGTAAAATAAAAAACACCCACTCCTTTACCCTTCCTTACTCGACCCACCAGGAGAGTACCCCAGAAGAATCCCAACTACAAACGTCCTCTGAGACTACCCAACCCTCGAGTAAGTACACCGACCTCTGACTACGACGAGGAATCCGTCTCGAAGAGACCCCGACACCTGGTCTCGTGGATGTCCCCGGAGAAATCGTACTAGTAAAGTCACATCAACCAGAGGAGGGAGAGGCACCGTCTACGTACTCGGGAAAGGTTCTACCTCAATGGGAGATAATTCGGAGTTCGGAATCCTGGGGAGTGAACTTGTCTAGGGAACATTCTGAGACTCTCACCGGGTCCATCATGCGAGACATAGTGGAGACTTTCGTTCTAGAAAATTGGTTGGTCGGACGAAAGAGAAAGGTGAGGTAGAAAGAGAGAGGACACAGGTCACTATAAATTTACCGACGCTCGTAAATACCGTAGGTCGATTTTCCTTCGACTCAACCCCTTCGTTGACTCAAACCTTAATCACCGTATATAAATCTACACACGTACGATTCAGCGAAGTCAGTACAGACTGAGAAACTCTGTGAGACCCGACATCGGGAGGTCCGAGGAGACAGGTACCCTAAGAGGTCTGTCCTTAGGACCTCACCCGACGGTCCGGGAGGAGGTCCCCTAGAAGGGTTGGGTCCCTAGTTTAGGGGTAGAGAAGACAGAGAACGTAACCGTCCGACCAAGAAATGGTGATCTCGGTGGACCCTTCCGGGATATAAATTCATCAGTAAGCACATACATACCATGTAGATACATGACACATAGCCAATAAAGACAATCCATCAATCTTATCCTTTTTTCCTCAGGTTTCACCGCCACCGATTTTCTGTTCCTTCCCTTTTCAGGTACCTTTATCCTGTTTCCTTACAGGCTCCTACTCTCACTCCTGGAGTCCATTTTGTTTGCCGTGAGGACGAGGGTCCAATGTGTCCCGTCCGGGCCCCCTCCTCTCCTTTTGTGTTTCTCCTCGGTTTCCCGGTCCCCAGAGAGAGAGCGAGCGAGTGAGAGAGAGGGGCCGAGAGAGCGAGAGAAGAGAAGCGCAGAAAACCCAGTCGTACGGAAGTGTGGAGCTCCTACATAAAAGGAGATTAAAAGATTTATTTTGACTCGACATTGTGCCACGATACTGTGCCACGATACTGTGCCACGATACTGTGCCACGATACTGTACCACGATACTGTACCAGACAGGCTCTCGAAATTGCAGGCAGCGAAGTTTAGAAACAACACCACTCTGTCTTGTCTCCTTTAATGTGTGAGGGTACTGTAAAGATACATAGTATTCCACGACGGTAGACAGAACCACGTTCTTACCACGATTCGTTGTAAGGATGGTGGGTGTACTGTGATTCCTTACCCCGATCTCCAACACAACATTATTTTACATGCTTTACATGGATCTTCCTACTCTATCACCTCCGTTTTGTTCCCAATTTTACATACCTCGTTCTTTTTAGTAAGACGTTTGTTAAGAAGGTTTATAGTCTTTTTGTTTAGATATTCCTCTTTTTTTTATCAAGAATCTCTTCGGACAAGTCTCGTCCACAAAAAAAAAAAAAATTAACCTCCTATTAATGAAATGTTATAACGTAATCAAACAACAGTTTTGGTCATAAGCTCTTTGGTTCGTGGTATGAGTCTCTCAACCTCTTGAGTCCAAATAATGCGACCACCCGGGTCTTCTCAATTGTGAGGTTCCAGACTCGGGGCTTGTTTCCCTAACGTCCCAAAAATATCCGTCTGACATCACCCGTTGTGATCGACAATTATCCGACTAAATTTGTTTCCCCAAAGCGTACACGCCCTTGTCGTCAGTTCCACCCATCCCCCTACGGACTGGACCTGTCCGTGCTAATTCGTCCAAACGTCCCCAACCCGTTAACGTTTCTCGTCCTATTCCCACTCACTCTACTTGAGGTCAAGGATGATAACGTTAAGGGGTGAAAGACTTTGACACACTCGATGTACTAGATGTTAAACGTTCCCCGTTGGACTCAAGGTCTCCGGCTGCCTCTTTCGTCAATGCAATTTAAAATTGAAGAGGAGAAGTCAAAGACGGTATGTAGTTGTACTTAGTCAGTGTCCATATATATACGAGGAAGAGAGAACTTGGAGGGAAGGTGTAGGGTAGGATTCTTGTCTACGAGAACCGATCGTTTCTATATGAACTATTAAGTAATACATGTTAGAATTTACGTGGTATGTAAAAGAAGAAAAAACTACCTTAATATGTTCCTCTTAAATAATTTTAAGGACATAGAAATCCCGTGTTTGGACGTCCTCTTAATGTTGCTAGTGTATACCGACACAATAAATACGTGCGGGTGGTATTAGTTTTATCTTTCTATCAGTAGAAAACTAGTCGGCGTCATTTAGTTTCTGACTTAATAGAAAGGTATCTGTAACTGAAAATGTCTTTATTGCAGGATGTAAAATTTTTCAACTATTAAGTAGATTTGCCTAAAACACGTTAATCATCATGATCGATCGAAAAATTTGAAACGCCAACCACATTAAAGGAAAGAGTGAGCTTTATTATAAGTGAAAATTTAAATTACACGTAAGGAAAAATTTCCTTGAAGACGCTAAATCAGGTCTGTCTTGTACCTGGACGAGACAAAGGTAAGAATTCGTCTAAATACCGTTAACGTGGCCCTGTTTTTATGGTGGTCGGGAGATGTCCTAAAAGTATGAGAGACAGGGAGGCAACCACAGTGACCCTCTAGGTTACTGTACAAGAGACGTCTCCCTTGTCTACACTTAATAAGTCGGCGTCTCTTGAGTCTGGAGTGTCTCGTGAAATAACGCCCCCATCCCCCCTGACCTCCAAAGGTTTCCTATTTACCCCCAGGACTTTCAACTTCTTTATCATAGTGTGTGACTCTTCCCTAGTTTCTCGTTTCCCGTAATACAAACTTGTCATCGACTCGACCTCCTTTCCTACAGTCGTTTAGTACCCCGAGGAGTTCCCTTGGTGGTTCCAGAAGCGTCGACTCTAAGCTGGTCACCTTCGGTTGTACCTTGTAGACAGTCCGTGTGGACCTCTCTAGGGACCTTATTCTCGGTTTAGGACCTCCAACAAGGTCTACAGAAATAGGGTCGGCAGAAATAGGGTCGGTCGACTGACTGAGACGTTCTGTTGTCCTACTTTTTACTACAGGACCACTCTACGACCCCGGGAAGAGTGGAAGTCCTGGTATCGAACGTTAATTACCTTCTTTCCTCTACCATAGTAAAAATATAGTAAAGTGTCTCTCTCTTTTGTCTTCGCCTCACAGAAGTCCCCGAGTATCTCACTAGCACACAAGACCGAATAGGGTAACAGGGTCAAATGCGGACAACAAGGGTCACATTATTAATTACCGTAGAAGAAAGTGAGAATTTTCATAGAACCAAACCAGTTATTTCGTACACCAACAGGGCCGATATTAGTGGAATTCTTTTATTTTTCTTAGTCACTGTTCCAAACTATCTTCAATTCCGGACCTCGCTGACCGACCACGTACCACGAGTCGAGACCCAGTCAAGTGACCCGGAAGAAGACTGAACTAGAGTCGATGAGGTGGTGGAGACGAATGAGACAGACATGGGTGGTAAGTAAAGTATAAGTGGGTGTAGGGAAACTGGTGACGAGGGAAAGGGTGGGAGAGAAAGGGTTTTGTAGGAGATGAATGGGAAGACACTCGATGTAAGAATGGAGACCTAGTGTTCGGGGTTCTGACGGTCCGAAGACCTTCCCTAGCCAGTTGTGGTCCGGAGGGTCCCACCGGGTCCAATCGTACCTCTGACCCTGAATGAAGAGGCCCCCGTCTATCGAACCGTCTGTGAAAGTCTAACCTTCAACAATAACAAGGGAACCGTTGGAGGTATCTATTTACTCCTCGTCCAAAGAAAAACGAGTAGCATGGTGGTCGCGTGTTTCTTCCGCAACGTCCCCGGTCCTTGGAAACCGTTTCACGTGTGTAGACGTCCCTCTAACTCCCCGTCTCGACAAACCTACAGACGGAGGGATTCCTTGTAAGGTTCGTGCACGTTTCCGTACCCCACCCTCCCGTCGTCTTACGTTTCCGTACTTTTAAAATCGCGTGCCGTGTCTTGAATAGGACGTACCTACGAAGTCCTTACAAATGTCATTTTTTAGGACTTGCCTTCGTAAATGACTTGTTGACAAAACACGTGTCAGGATCCTCCATGTTTATCTCAAGAAATCTTGGAGTCTCAGACTTCGTGCTACTCGTGTGTCAATAATTTACCAGTCTGTGCAAGAGTCATGAACTGTATATAATTGTGTATCAGAATACTCCATCCAGGAGAATAGTAGAAGTAAAAAGTCTACTTGTTTGACTCTGAGTCTCGCCGATTCAGTGAAGGGATTCCAGTGTATATCTACCATTCCCTAAACTTACATCTATCAGACAACGAAAATTGTAACTTCGGTCTAGGAAATGAGACTGACCGTTCCGGGACGGAACAGTCTCAAAAGAGAAGGACGAGATCGAAATAGCAAGAGTAGAGAATGGTATAAGTACGAGAAGAGACGAGAGACCCGAAGGATCGAACTCCTACCACAGAAGAGTGTGTTCCGGAAACGTGTACGACAAGGGATACGGTCTTTGCAGACGGAAAGGTAAAAAGGATGGAAGATAGGTAGAAAGTCTAGAATCTAGTACCTAAGGAAAAGACAGGGGGGCCGATGTGACTTGTTCACCTCGGGTAGTACCCACAGTCCCGGTGATCATTTACAAACAAATTACTTACTTATTGGGAACTACTTGTTCCAGAAGAAACCTCGAGTTGCTATACCCGTCTCTCTTTTCTCACATCCTCTAGTGTCTACAGATCCTCTCCGTAGGTCTTAAAGATGTCTGTCTCTCTGGTCTTTTCGTCGATCCTTTATGTCTAATATATGGATAAAAAATATCGATAGTACAGTGGACGGTGGTACGACCGTAAACTACTCTGAAGTCATCGATGAATCGTAGAGTCTCCTAGTGTTTTATGAGTGTGGAAAGAATCTTTGTCCTTTTGATTCTGGGAATCTCCTTTTTAATGTAATGAGTGTAGTGTGCGGATTTATCTCCGTCTTTACTCTATTTTGGGTGAAGATAGTTGTGGGAGGGGTCGGGTCGTAACTGTCCTAAACACGGTTCAACTTCTACGTGGGGCCTCTTCCGTTACCGTGGGGTGAGGTCATGAGAACGGACCTTTTGGGGTACCACCTCCTCGGGCCATCCGACGTCAGGTACCCCAGCGAATCTCAGCCTGTGCTGACTCGCTGAAGTGAAAGTGAAAAGTGAAAGTACGAAACCTCTTCCGTTACCGTTGGGTGAGGTTATGAGAACGGACCTCTGAGGTTCCCTTCCCCTCGGACCACCCGACGGTAGATACCCCAGCGTGTCTCAGCCTGTACTGACTTCGCTGAACCGTCATCGTCTTCTACGTGGACCAGAGAACCAGTCTCTGGTCAGTAGTTGTTTGGTCCCCTCCTCTTGCTGTTATGGTCTCGTCCACCGTCTTTCATCCCCATCCCCCCTCCCACAGTCCATTGTGTCCCCTAACCACTCAATGGAAACAACTGTAGATTTGTAAAGAAAGGTGTCGATTTGCCCGTTGTAAAGTAGAAGAAACCCGTTAGAGACGACAAGTATGTATCCAGAGAAAGAACATAAAGTGTAGAATGGGACAAAGCCCCTGTGACGGGACTCCCTGTTTTCCTATATGAGCAGACCTTGGAACTTCCCCGACCTCGGGGGGGAAGGGTCCTGGTCCTGTGGTAGTGGTTTCCTCCCTTGGACAAAAGTGAAGTGGAGAGTGGAAGTTCCTCGAGTCTTAAAGGGGTTGCTATGGGGGTGAGGGTAGGTGTATTGGCGAGTTGTAGACTAGAGGTTTGGGTAGTAGGTATTCCAAGGTCCCTGTCTCTACGAACAGGGTCCTGATAAGACCAGTGAACCGGAAGGGCATAAACCTACAAGGGACCGACCCCCGTCACCCCAACGTCGAGAGTCACCAGCGTTTGAGGGAAAGACCTTCGTCCCGAAAACTTAAGACACGTAGGGAGGCAAACCGTCCTTGACAGGGACTTGGGACTAAAAGAAGTAAACGGCTCTTCCGACAAACCTTCTAAGTACACTGTTTGGAACATTTCGGTAACAGTTCGGCGGACCCTGTAGTAGTCGTAGGGGTAGGTGGTAGGGGTAGGAGGAGGACGAGTAGTAATATTGGTCATAACTAATTCCCGACTGACACAGGGACAAGAAAAGAGAAGTCAGGAGGAATGTCGAGAAGACCCATTCGAAACAGTGGTAAGTGTAACACATTTTTTCCTCCACGACATTTGAACGGTTCAAGTGTGCCGATGGTCCCTCACCTTGTTCTAAACCGGGACGGCACACACCGAGACGACGACAGACTCCCGAGTCAAAGAGAGACGACGATTACCGTCCCCAGAAGTAATACAGTCGTAAGGTCCCCTGAAAGTTTCTGGGAAGAAATGGGGTTTCCGTTTCTAGGGGACATCCACACCTCCACCCCCACCCCTTTAAAACCTCCCGATGTCACTCTTCTGGATCTTCAACTACTTCCACCACGACCCCCGTCCCTCACCGGAAAGAATACCCCTTAAAAGGGTTTAAGGGAATCAGACAAAGTAGGTTTGGGAAGGTCCTTCTTCGGGAGAGTATTAATACCACCCTTCAGTCAACGGTGTCCGAGCCCAAGGACGTAAGTGGTTCCTGTAGAATTGGTCCTCCTTTCCTCGATTTTCCTCCAGAGGTCTATACCAAGAAGAAAGAGGGGGTCCTAAGGTCTGTCTCTACCCCCTTGTGTAAAGAGTAGTCGTTTTTAAAGACAAGGAAAGAGGGTCGGTTCGAGGCAAAGAGGTGATCCTTCTGACTCAGAAGTTAAGAACGAAACTATGAATGAAACTATGAATGAATCTTTCTTACGGAGGTGGTCGGGTCCAAGGACCTGTGGGGGGTTCTCTTACTTATCATAGTCCTAACCGTTTTGAGGCTCCTTGGGGTAAAGTCCTCCCTGAGCGGACGGACCGTCGTAGTTTTGGTCCTTGAGGACGAGACGTCGAAGACGAAGACTTGAAACCGACGGGGCCGGATCGAACTGTGAGGTCCTTTGGTATGTAGTGACCTCGGTTCGGTCGGCGTGAGGGAAAGGACCCCTTGCTGTTCGGGGCCTCCGGTAGTCACCCTGATCGACTGAGGGTGTTGCAGTTGGGAACCCCCCTTCTCGAGAAACTACCCGTCGAGGGAGAAAAGTTGGTCCCTCTTCCTGTTTCGAACAGTCCCCGAAGATCTGGGGGATCCGTCTTCCCGTATAAACTAAAGTCCTAGAAGACAAAAGGTCCCCCTCAAACCTCTAGTGCTCCTAGGGTCAAGAGAACAGGGAAAGATTAGAATGAGAAGAGGACTGCATAGACAAAACCAGACGAATAAAAAGAGTGTGACGAAAACGAACAAACAAAAAGGAAGAGAGTTGTGGAAAGAGAAAACGACGGATAATAAAGAGAGAAAAAGAAACGTAAAGGGAGACAGACCCAGAGAAAGAGGGACGGTAAGTAGGGAGAAGACAGAAAGAGAAGGAAGAAACCCCCGGTGGGGAAAAGCAACGCACACACACGAATCCGCAAGTCAACGTAGGTTAAGAAACACTGGGGCACCTGACATTGGGCGGTCCGAGGAGACAGGTACCCTAAAAGGTCCGTTCTTAGGACCTCACCCAACGGTAAAGGAAGAGGTCTCCTAAAAGGACTGAGTCCCTAGTTTCTAGGGACGTAGAGGACGTAACTACCCACCTAAGAAATGGTGTCGTGGTGGATTAACCTATCCGTAGTGACAAGAAATTAGTAACAGTCTCTCATTTCCATAACAGTACCCATCGTACAGCCCCTTCTTTGTCCGACTAAACTTTTACTTGGTTTAGAAGTCTCTCACGGACAATTTCAACACCACGAAACTTTCGACCTCTCCTCCAATATCGATTACCTCTCGAAGATAGTGGAGACTCACATTAAACCTTAGTCACTACGTGTCTCACCACCTCTCCCCCTATTTACAGTCAATACTGGAGTATCGATCGACGTCGTCACCCCGGACTTCTTACAAGACAACTTGAAAGGTTAATTTCCGAACGTCATAGGCATCCAGTATAAGAACCGAACAGAGACTAAAATGGACGTCGACATCCTCTGTCTAGATCAAGTAATAAAAAAAGGGATTAGGTACAGAATTTGACCCCACCTTAAGTGTAATGTATTTTAATTCTTAAAATTTCATTGTCACGCCATCGAAAAGTCATGGAAGTATTATAATGTGTTGAAAGTGGACATAATTAAGGTTTTGTAAAAGTAGTGAGGGTTTCTTTTGGAGTATGGTAATCGTCAGTGAGATGTGGGAGAGGTCGGATAAGGTCGTGGATCGTTGGTGATAAGAGAAGAATAGAAATACCTAAATGGACAAGACCTATCAAGTACATTTATCTTAGATTATCATATACTGGAAAACATACACTGAAGAAGTCAAGTCAAGTCAGCGAGTCAGCACAGGCTGAGAAACGCTGGGGTACTTGGTGTCGTGTGATCCGGAGGGACAGGTAGTGGTTGAGGACCTCCGGTGGGTTTGGGTACAGGTAACTCAGTTACTACGGTAGGTCGGTAGAGTAGGAGACAGTAGGGGAAAAGGAGGACGGGAGTTAGAAAGGGTCGTAGTCCCAGAAAAGGTCACTCAGTCGAGAGCCGTAGTCCACCGGTTTCATAACCTCAAAGTCGAAGTTGTAGTCAGGAAGGTTACTTGTGGGTCCTGACTAGAGGAAATCCTACCTGATCAACCTGGAGGAACGTCAGGTTCCCTGAGAGTTCTCAGAAGAAGTTGTGGTGTCAAGTTTTCGTAGTTAAGAAGACGTGAGTCGAAAGAAATATCAGGTTGAGAGTGTAGGTATGTGTTGGTGACCTTTTTGGTATCGGAACTGATCTACCTGGAAACGACCGTTTCATTACAGAGACGAAAAGTTATACGACAGATCCAACCAGTATTAAAAGGAAGGTTCCTCATTCACAGAAAATTAAAGTACCGACGTTAGTGGTAGACGTCATTAAAACTTCGGGTCTTTTTATCAGACTGTGACAAAGGGGTAGATAAACGGTACTTCCCTATCTTGGTCTACGGTACTAGAAGCAAAAGACTTACAACTCGAAATTCGGTTGAAAAAGTGAGAGGAGAAAGTGAAAGTAGTTCTCCGAAAAATCAAGAAGAAGTGAAAGACGGTATTCCCACCACAGTAGACGTATAGACTCCAATAACTATAAAGAGGGTCGTTAGAACTAAGGTCGAACACGAAGGAGGTCGGGTCGCAAAGAGTACTACATGATACGTATATTTAATTTATTTGTCCCACTGTTATGTGTCGAAACTGTATGAGGAAAAGGATAAACCTTGGTCAGACGACAAGGTACAAGTCAAGATTGACAACGAAGGACTGGACGTATGTCTAAAGAGTTCTCCGTCCAGTCCATCAGACCATAAGGGTAGAGAGAGTCTTAAAAGGTGTCAAAGAACACTAGGTGTGTCAGTTTCCGAAACCGTATCAGTTATTTCGTCTTTATCTACAAAAAGACCTTGAGAGAACGAAAAAGGTACTAGGTCGCCTACAACCGTTAAACTAGAGACCAAGGAGACAGAAAAGATTTTGGTCGAACTTGTAGACCCTCAAGTGCTAAGTGCATAACGACTTCGGACCGAACCTCTTAAAACTCGTAATGAAATGATCGTACACTCTACTCACGTTAACACGTCATAAACTCGTAAGAAACCGTAACGGAAAGAAACCCTAACCTTACTTTTGACGGGAAAAGGTCAGGACACCGGTGACGACTCAAAAGGTTTAAACGACCGTATAACTCACGTCGTGAAAGTGTCGTAGTAGAAAGTCCTAAACTTGATCGAGTTGACCTTAAGGTAGTGGAGGTGATCGAAACAAACACCTCCGGGTGAACTGAAGTGTAAGGTCCTACAGACCGAGATCCACTCACTAGTGTGGTAGTACTAATAGACCCAGTACTTCTAGAAAAAACATGGTAAGAAGACACATAAGAACGGTGGAGAAGAATTATAGAAGACGAAGACAATCCAGGTATGGTAAAGATAGGAAATGACTCGGGTAGAAACGTACTTACAAGGGAACCATAGAGAAACAATTTCTCTAGAGGTCAGAAAGGGTAAGATAACAAAAGGAGATAAAGAAACGTGACTAGTGACTCCTTCCGAAAGAATAGAGAGGAACGATAAAAAACATTGAGACGTAAGTTTACCACCTAGAAAGGAAAAGAAGAAACGAAAAGCGAAGGGAAGAAAAGTGTCGATAAACATTCCGGAGGAGTCTGTCGGTAAAACTAAAATACGTAAAGAAAAAGAACCCCTGCCAGAACTAGGGACAGATGACGTGTTACAGTGCTTGGAGTAAGGTATCAAGTAGTCCGTGAGAACAGATAGTCTAGATCAGGGAATTTAGATAAAGAGTGAAAGTGATATATCAGTATTCCCTAAACTAAATCCAGTATGGACTTACAGATCACCAAAAGGGGTGAAAGAAGTTAAAGTCAGACTTAAACCGTTGTTCCTTAAGTACTAGACTCGGTGTCAGTCGAGGGTCAGAATAGACACGACTGACATATCTCGAAGAGGTAGAAACCGACGTTTCTTATATTAGTTAGATTAAAGTCACGGTTAGTAGACCACTACAGGTACACATCTCAGAAGAGAACACAACAACCTTCTCCCACAAACGATACTGGTCACTCAAGAGAACCGTCTTGAGATAATCAGAAACGGGACGAAGTAAGACATGAGGTTCCGGTTTAAACGGACAATGAGGTCCACAAAGAACTGAAGGATGAAAACGTAAGGTCAGAGGATATTACTTTTCCTTTAGAAAAAACCCACAATCAAGATTTTCCAGAACATCCAGAAGTATCTTGTCAAGTTGAAGTCGAAGAAGTCACAATGACCAGCCCCGTATCTGAACCTAATGGTACTATAACTTACCAAACGGAACCTCTGCTTGTCTCTAGTAAGACAACAAAAACTCTAACGTAGGTTCATGACTTAAAACCTGAGAAAAGAACTGATACTACCGATGAGGTAAAGAAGATTCCCCAAGGACGGGCGTCATCATCTATATTACCAGTAGACTCAATTTAAGTGGGTAAGGACAGGTAGAATCAAGCGACTAAGGATCTTACAGTTGCAAGTGAGAACAGTAGAGGACAAACTGGTGAAGGTTAAACGGAACTAAGTACCTGGATTGTAAGGTCCAAGGAAACGTTATAACGGGAAATGTCGTAGCTTGGAGAGAAGATAGTGGTCAGGGTAGGTGTTGACCCACAACAAAAACAAAACGGAGGTAGGGAGGTAAGAAAGACCTCAATAAAGAGGTGAGTAGAGATCATCGTATAACCTGTGTATGACTGGACCCCTCAAGTAGAAAGTCACAGGATATAAAAACGGAAAAGTATGACAAGTACCCCAAGAGTTCCGTTCTTATGACTTCACCAAACGGTAAGGGAAGAGGTCACTCGGTGTAAAACAGTCTGGAGAGGTGGTACTGGGCAGGTAGAACCCACCGGGGTGTGCCGTACCGAATGAAAGTAACTCAATCTGTTCCGACACCAGGCACACTAGTCTAACCGATCACAGACACTAACACCAAAGTCACACAGACGGGAGAGAGTCGTGGATGCCAGAATGAACCCAAAGAGAATGGAACCTGCAACCCATAGAGGAGTGGCGACGAGATCGTTTCGCGTCGGCGACGAGGAATGGAGTCTGTACCCCATCGAGGAGAGCCGGTGGTGGGACTGGAGTCTGTACTCCATCGAGGAGAACCGGTGGTGGGGCTGGAGTCTGCACCCCATCGAGCAGAGCCGGTGGCGGGGACACACTGAAGAATCGTCTTACAAAAACTCCAAGTAGGTGTCACATCGGACGTAATCACGAAGTAAGGAAAAATACCGATTTAAAACAAAACAAGAACCGGTGTAGTGTGTCGTGTGTCCTAGAGACTAGGACTGTTCGTTAACTTGCGTGTGGGGGACGTCACCTTCGCGTCTCCGGGTTGATGACCCGCTGGCACCTTCAAGGTTACCGACTTATTATAAGCTACGTGTGGTTATCGAAGGGTGTTCATAGTCTCAAGACGAAGAGACGAGACTCAAGAAAGACTGAAGGATCCTTGAACCAGTCGAACGTACGTCTTCTCAGACTTTCTCACTCCCTAAATTGTTGGTTGTACGTAGGTCATCTCCTACTTTCAGTTACTGATTTGTGGAGTCGAAGGAGTACTTACTTCTTTTAAGTCTCCGTCCAAAATGTTCCAAGAAACCTTTCAGGGATTACCCCAATTCGACGTGAAAAGGGTGGTGCCAATGGTTGTGTATTAGTCGAGGAGAGAAGGAACATAGTGATAGGGTGAGGAGTTAAACATAAAGAACTTTCTAGGGTTTATTTGAATGAAAGTGGGTACGGGAAGAGGATCTTTCCTCGTCGTGGGTTCTCGGGAACGGAATTTTCTCAGTATACTACGAAACTTTTTTGTCTCCTCAGCATATCGTTGCAAGGACCTTAGGAGTTGAGAGTTCCAAGACTCATAGAAGTAAAGGAAATTACTACAGTGGTCCTTCACATTATACGGTTATCTGTATTTAATAAGTCCGAGTCTCCGTGTCCTGATTTAATTCACGAAATAACCCTTTTTACTCTCGAAGTGTCTTGTTCGTCAAGATCTTCAACCTGTATTTCCATTCTTCGTATCTCTACCCTAGTTTTCTCTTTCTAATACAGATTTTTCTCCGACTCTACCTCTTTCCCCTCTGTCCGTGGTCCTAAGTCAAATCCCTTCGAGAGTCCGGAACCTTGTGACCTTCATCTTGTCACCTTCGGTCGGACCTAGCAGACGTCCGTGTGCCTGTCGCGAACCAGTATTTGACTTAGGGTCACCGCCAACGTCACATAGTAAAGTGTAAGTCCTTAATCTCGGACAACTCTTGTCTCCTATCCTGGTCGACTCGAAGATCCTGAGTCGAATAAAAGGTTTGATTAGAACTTCAATACAAACATGTAGAAAAGTGTCCTCTGATTTTCCTTCATCCAAAGGGACCTTTTGAGACTTACCCTACACCGACCCTCACAACGAACACTTCTCAGTACTTCCCTTTAACCACCGGATCTTCACCACTAACCAGGTGGACAGGTCGTGATCCGACTTACAGGACACTAGAGAGACTCCTGGAGTGGTACAGACGTAGGAGAGGATGAGGATTATGAACGGTCGAAACTAGGTGTTGGAGTCAAAGGGTTGTTCGGTAGCAGGGTGGAAGACGTTCCAAGTAAGAATGGACGACTAGCCTCGACCAGTCAAGGACCAGAAGTGGACCAGACAGTTCCTACGTTGATAGGACCTTACCCGGTTCGTTGTGAGGTTGAGGGGCGGGGAGTCTCACTGGGACCGTTTCTACTCTCTGACCCCGGGGATCCTGAGTGGGAAACACCTTGTCCGTGAGACCGTGTGCCGAACCCTAACCTTCAACAATAACAAAGGAGATGTTGGTGGTATCTACTTCGACCTCGTTCATAATAAACAGAATAGTATGGTGGTTGCTACCTTTTCTCGGTACGTCCCCGGTCGAAGAAACCCGTATGACGTATACAGACGTCCCTCTACGGTCTCAACTCTAAAATTTCACGGGTGTGGTTTTTTTGTTTTTTTGTGTGTCGTCGACAATAACAGGGGGATCATTGATCGTGTCTGCTTTGGTTTGTCCAAGGAAAATGGAAAATGGAAAAGTGTGGAGCCCTCGGGTCAAGGTAACTATATAAACGGGTAAACATCTCGTCTCGTCTCGACAAACCGACAGACGTAGGGGTCCCTTGTAGTCCAGTCCAGGGGTGGAAGAGAAGTCCAGTGACCTGACAGAGGGGACTCTCACTCCTCGGAGACAAAAGTCCCGACACGCGAATTAAGCCCCGTACGTGTAACTGGAGGGTGTAATGGTCAGAACAGGAACTGAAGTCATTTTACTCCTACGTTTTAGGGTGGGACGAGAAGTGGACCCCTACAGGACTCCACGTTTATTCTAGTGGGAGTTCCGGACGATTCAACACTCGAGGAACTAACATAGATTTACACGTCAAAGATCACGTCGCGGACCACTCTTAAAGTAAGACTTACCTATGTCCTCACGGAGTTTTTACGGTTTAATATTCGGTGAATGAGAAGGGAGGTTTGGTACGGTTTCTTTCTCTTATACCCCAGTCTCAGTTCCCGTTCAGGTACGTCCCTTACGTTCCCCATCAAAAAGTCTAACAGTTCGGGGAAAAAAGGGACGTCAATCGAAGACAGGACAATACCTAACTCATGGGGGTGTGTGTGTTAAGGTCAAGTATGTAACTTCTGGATCGGGAGTCGTGGAGTCTTCCTGGCACAAACCTTTATTTTAACCCCGGATATAGTCATCAATGCTACTCCGATATGACCCTACCCTACCCGGGGATTAGGTTTTACTGACCACAGGGAATTTTCCTGTTTACGATTGTCTATTGATCATTTCTGGGTGACATATCGTATCCCCTGAGACGAGTTACAAAAGATTACCGGATATACCCTTTTCGTAGAATTTTTCTCACCTATTTACATAATGACTAAGTGACATGACATGTGGACTTTCATTCTATTGTAACATTTAATTAATATGAGGTTATTTTTTTAATTATTATTTTTCCCATTTAAGACTGTGGCTGTGTGTGTGTGTGTCCCTCCTGTGGTACACTTGTACTTCTATTCCCTAGAGGTACCGTACCTTGTGGTCTCTAACGGTCGTTTGGTGGTCTTCAATCTCCTTCTCCACACTGTGTCTAAGAGGGAGGGGTGGACTGTTTCTTGGTTGGTTGAACGGTTGTGAACTGGGACTTGAAGATCGGACGACTTACCACTCTGTTATGTAAAGACATCAAATTCGGTAGAACAACCACCATAAAACGATGTTGTCAGGATCGTTTGATTGTGTCCAAGTTCGATTTGCTATTCAAGGGGTTCTCAGTTACGGGTGTCGATTTGTCAACTCAGGACAACTAAAAATGGAAGAGTTTCGAGTGGACAGACGGGGAGAGGACTTCAGAGTCCGACAACCCTCTCGGAGTCTAACTAGAAGGTCGGAGATAGGAACCGAGGATGTTAGTCAGGAAGGACGACGGGTGATCTCTCTTCCCGGACTACCTAAGTTCTGGTTCGATTAACACAGTAAAGCGTCGATTCTGGAACTGAAGTACTCGTCCGGAAGGTACCGGATATCTGTGAAGTAACAGACCGAGGACAAACCGCGAGACCGGAGGAGGGGATGGTGTCAGGGGAAAACTCGAAGTCCGAAGGTGTTAGAAGTTGTGGGGGTGTGTGTGTGGAAAGTGAGGTATAAGGGAGACGGTGGAAAGGTAACAAGTAATTAGTGTGACAATAAGAGGGAAGTTTTGGGAAGGGTCTGTAGTTGAGGTGATACCGTAGAACTTGGGGTAAGATGTGTGGCGTGGGGTGTCCACGGATTGAACTAGGACGTAAAAAGATGACACGAAGACTCAACGCACACACACAAACAGTAAAAAAAGTAGAAGGTAGAGTAGATCCTTCACCACTCGAAGACTCCGTCACTCGTCTCTGGTACAGACTAAAGTAGAACCTTGGGGTAAGAATCGTCCACCAGTACATCTCACAAGTCAAGTAAGTCAAGTCAAGACAAGTCAACGAGTCAGTACAGGTTGAGAAACACTGGGGTACTTAGCGTCGTGCGGTCCGGAGGGACAGGTAGTGGTAGAGGGCCTCAAGTGAGTCTGAGTGTCGGTAGCTCAGGTACTACGGTAGGTCGGTAGAGTAGGAGACAGCAGGGGAAGAGGAGGACGGGGGTTAGGGAGGGTCGTAGTCTCAGAAAAGGTTACTCAGTTGAGAAGTGTACTCCACCGGTTTCATGACCTCGAAGTCGAAATCGTAGTAAGGAAGGTTTCTTTAGGGTCCTGACTAGAGGAAGTCTTTCCTGACCAACCTAAAGGAACGTTAGGTTCCCTGAGAGTTCTCAGAAGAGGTTATGGTGTCAAGTTTTCGTAGTTAAGAAGCCGCGAGTCGGAAGAAGTGTCAGGTTGAGAGTGTAGGTATGTACTGGTGTCCTTTTTGGTATCGGAACTGATCTTCCTGGAATCAGCCGTTTCATTACAGAGACGAAAACTTATATGATACATCCAACCAGTATTGAAAAGAAGGTTCCTCATTCGTAGAAAATTAAAGTACCGACGTCAGTGGTAGACGTCACTAAACCCTCGGGTTTTTTTATTTCAGACTGTGACAAAGGTGACAAAGGGGTAGATAAACGGTACTTCACTACCCTGGCCGACGGTACTAGAAACAAAAGACTTACAACTCGAAATTCGGTTGAAAAAGTGAGAGGAGAAAGTGAAAGTAGTTCTCCGAAAAATCGAGGAGAAGTGAAAGAAGGTATTCCCACCACAGTAGACGTATAGACTCCAATGACTATAAAGAGGGTCGTTAGAACTAAGGTCGAACACAAAGAAGTTCAGGGCGTAAAGAGTACTACATGAGACGTATCTTCAATTTATTCGTCTCACTGTTATATGTCGGAACTGTATGAGGAAAAGGATAAACCTTGGTCAGACAACAAGGTACAGGTCAAGATTGACACCGAAGGACTGGACGTATGTCTAAAGAGTTCTCCGTCCAGTCCACCAGACCATAAGGGTAGAGAAAGTCTTAAAAGGTGTCAAAGAACACTAGGTGTGTCAGTTCCGAAACCGTATCAGTTATTTCGTCTTTATCTACAGAAAGACCTTGAGAGAATGAAAAAGGTACTAGGTCGCCTACAACCGTTAAACTAGAGACCAAGGAGACGGAAAAGATTTTGGTCGAACTTGTAGACCCTCAAGTGCTAAGTGTATAACGACTTCGGACCGAACCTCTTAAAACTCGTAATGAAATGATCATACACTCTACTCACGTTAACACGCCATCAAACTCGTAAGAAACAGTAACGGAAAGAAACCCTAACCTTACTTTTGACGGGAAAAGGTCAGGACACCGGTGACGACTCAAAAGGTTTAAACGACCGTATAACTCACGTCGTGAAAGTGTCGTAGTAGAAAGTCCTAAACTTGATCGAGTTGACCTTAAGGTAGTGGAGGTGATCGAAACAAGTATCACTACGAAAGATTCCGGGTGAACTGAAGTGTAAGGTTCTACAGACCGAGATCTACTCACTAGTGTGGTAGTACTAATAGACCCAGCACTTCTAGAAAAAACATGTCAAGAAGACACATAAGAACGGTGGAGAAGAATTATAGAAGACGAAGACAATCCAGGTATGGCAAAGACAGGAAATAGCTCGGGTAGAAACGTACTTTACAAGGGATCCATAGAGATTAAAAGAACTTCTCTAGAGACCAGAAAGGGTAAGACAACAAAGGGAGATAAAGAAACGTAACTAGCGACTTCTTCCGAAAGAATAGAGAAGAACGATAAGAGACCTTGAGATGTAAGTCTACGAATATAGAAAGGAAAAGAGGAAACGAAAAACGGAGAGAAGAAAAGTGTCGATAAATAAACTTTCCGGAGGGGTCCGTCGGTAAAACGAAAAAACGTAAAGAAAAGGTACCCCTACCAGAACTAGGGACAGAGGACATGCTACAGTACTTGAAGTAAGGTATCAAGTAGTCCGTGAGATAGATAGTCTAGATCCGGGAATTTAGATAAAGAGTGAAGGTGACATATTAGTATTCCCTAAACTAAATCCAGTATGGACTTACCAGATCGCCAAAAGGGATAAAAGAAGTTAAACTCAGACTTAAACCATTATTCCTCAAGTACTAGACTCGGTGTCAGTGGAGGACCAGAACAAAAACAACTGACATATCTCGAAGAGGTAAAAACCGACGTTTCTTATATTAGTTAGACTAAAGTCACAACTGTTAGACCACTACAGGTAAATCCTAAAACGTTTACGACTCCCATTTTGTTTTGCATAGGACTGACCTTGACTTATTCAGTAAGGAACTCGTGGATGATGTACGGGTTACGAATTTCTCTGTTTCATACCGGAGACAATATATCCTCGAGGGTCAGTACTTACTGACTTATTACACTCGATTGTACGTAGTGTATAGACAATCTGCGGTCCGTAACGGGATTCGTAAGGTGGACGTATTCGTATAAATTAGAAAGTTTATTGGAAATTGTAATCAGAAAAACGATAGATCTTTGACTCCGTAGTGTTCCCTTTCACCAATTAAACGGGTTCTATTTATCCGACCACTCTTGACCTCGATTCTAAACTTGAGTTTTTCAGACCTAAGTCTTAAGGAGTTGATATCCGTTTGCTTGTCGGGTGACAGGCGGGCGGACACGTCAGATGAGGTGACAGTTCAACTGAAGTGAAGGATGTAGGGAAAGTCTGTGTAGGCTGAGAAGGGGTGGGAGAGTCGATGAATCAGGTTCTTTGGGGAAAAAAAAAAAGTAGATCTTCAAGTTCAGTGAGGTAAGGGCGGAGCATCCGTATCATTTTCGGTGTGGTGTACGGACGGGTGGAGTCACTTAAAGGTAACTAGAATTCTAGTTCCACTCTGGGAGCACGTTGTTCTTGGATGGATGGTTCTTGGAAAAAGGGAAAGTGGTACAGGTACGAGTACATGTTTCAGAACTACCGCCCTACGGTCTTAGGTAGTTCTGACACATGCACATGTAACGGACACGGACCTTCGGGAAGGTGGGTGAAAAGGGGGTTTAAACGATGGGTAGGAAGACTTGAGTTGAGATCAAAATGAAAGAGTCCCTTCCGAAGGAATTGGAGAAATATTATCCAGTTTAGGATAATATGCAGAGTCTCTGTGAGTTGTTTGTAAAGAATTTACTCACTTATTTCTTAGAGACTATCAGAATTATTTAAGTTGTCTGTATCTTTTGTTTGAATACCAGTGGTTTTCCCTTTCCTTCCTCTTCCCTATTTAATCCTCAAACCCTGATTATCTATGTAGGATGATATATATTTTATCTATTTGTTGTTACTCGATGACATATCGTGTGTATCTTGATGTAAGTCGTAGAACATTACTAATTGTTACCTTTTCTTTGACTTTTCTTATATATATATATATATATATATATATATATATATATACTTAGTGAAACAACATGTGGACTTTGTAACATTCCTTGATATGAAATTGAAAACAGAAATAAAATAAAAGTTTTAAATGTGAAAAATAAAAAATAACTTCATGTCAGCTAATTGTTACAATACCATCAAAGTCCACTTGTCTCTTCCCTGGGATGTATGTTACATTATGTATATGTAATACATAACGAATTACATTATGTATATGTAATGTGAAATTAAAATTTTTTTTTTTCTTAGAAACTATCAGAAAGACCTCGACTCCATCTACCCGTACCTCAACTCTGACCGAGTCGTTTCCTATCCGGGAGACCAGACCTCACCAGTCGTTTCTAAAGAATTACGATTTCACCTAAACATATCCGTCCGTCACTTAGACCTCGGTTTTCGATAAAAAAAACATAAAAATTCTTTATGTTTGTAGAATTAATAATAAACGTCGTTGTTACAACTATATACCACTTGGTTAACACCGGGGACCCCTGATTCTTTTAGTATTCCCAATTTTTTTTTTTCATTCTTTTATTATTCTCACCTTTCCTCGGTACTCTGAAAGACCAAGTTAGGGTTGGAATATGGATCTAAAACGAACGTCTTAGACTCTGGGTTGTCCTACTTCTATGAGGGATTACAGTTTATCCCCGTCACTATATAGATTTAAAGTTCAAAGGGTTCAGGTCGTTAGAACGGGTCTCTGGTCGGGAATCACTTGTTCCCTGTCCCGGTCGGGTCTCCTCGTCTTCCCTTCCTATACCCATTCCCCAACCAATAGCTCCGAGAGTTATAAACAAATGGAACAACCTCCAAATACGTAAAAGAAGGCGTCGACTTCTTCGTTGTGAAGAGTACGAAGCCCGTGAAAAACAAGAAACTTGTAAGCAGGGAAAGAAACTTAAGTGTTAATGAGACCTAAGACCCCGTGGAGAGATCCCTTTCTGACTGTTGTTACTCAGAATGTCAGTGTCAAGGGTGGGAAGAGGTCTGGGTTCCGTTAAGACTCCTCAGTCCCCTTAAAGGAAAGTGAAACGAGTAGGGGTCCTCAGGAAAAGGACCCCCGAAAGTAAATAAAGGGTCGCGACGGGCGTGATTGGAGAGAGGACTGGTGGGGAGTGAGAGACGGAGGAAAGGGCATCGGGGTGGGCGATTCCGTTCTAAAGAGTTGGATCCGTGACCTCCGTAAACCCGGTCTATTAATAAACTACCCATCTCCTCCCTGAAGGGACCACCGAGTCTGCCATTTCACAGACAGATGTTACACCCTCTGGGTCCAAGCTAGGGACCCAGCCCTTCTAGGGGACCTCTTCCCTTACTGTTAGGTGAGGTCACGATAGAGGACCTCTTAGGGTACCTGTCTCCTCGGACCATCCGATGTCAGGGACCTCAGTCTGTGGTGACTCGCTAAAGTGAAAGTGAAAACATCCTTCAGGTAACATCCTGCAAATCGTCGTAGGGACCGGAGATGGATGATCTGACGGCCATCGTGAGGGACCAACACTGTTGGTTTTTTCGGAGAGTAACAGTTACAAGGGACCTTCCGTTTTAGCGGGTAACTTTCGGTAACCAGATTGATTCGGTTAGATCAGCGAAACCCGACAAACTCTTTTGTCACAAACCCTCAAGGAGACCCCCCGCGATAACACGTCGTTATAACAAGTGGGACCGTCAGTCTGTCGACCCAAAAAATTAAGAGTAAGAACCAAATGTTGAATGACAGAGACTTGAAACCAAAGAAGCAAATATTTTAGGAAAATCGGAATGTCTCTCCACTCCTTCTTAATTCTGTTTCGCACATTTCGATATTAGTAGCAGTGCCTACGGGTCATTATAATTGATTATAACCAATTCAATTGGCATTCGGATCGTGAGAAAGTTGGTAAAATTTCTCCAATAGAGTATATTAGCCGCATTAACAAGATACTGTGATTAAGATAATTATAGGGGGTAAAACGTCTACTCCTTTGACTTCGTATCCCTTAAATTCGTCTTAAACATCGGTGGTTCCGACTGAGGGAGAGAAATTTAGGGAAGAAAGTCTTACAAGTCATTTACCATCGTTAATAGTTATAATGAGATAAACAGCAATAAGTCAGCGAGTCAGCACAGGCTGAGACCCTGAGGTACCTGACGTCGTACGGCCCGTACCTCATAATGACGGAATTTAAGTTTCCTTGAAGTTTTTCAGTTCCTTGGGGATGCCTCCACCCTTGTGAAAGATCTTGATGTAAACTTTCTTAGTCCTCAATTATCTCCACGCAAAGTTCTTTCCCCCGATAAAAACAGTACCCCACTCCCTTTTCAGGGAATCCTCAGGGTCTAGGAATATCGGGGAGGGGATTTACGATCTAAAACACTATGGGTTGGGTGGTGGGGTGGTTGGGTG
>SJYO01045292.1:56100924-56150614 GCA_006410555.1 Capra ibex
TCTTTCTGGAAGGTAAAGTTTCCCCGACTTTTATGTTTAACGGGTCCAGACCTAAGAACGTAAGTGACTTCTCTTTAAGGTATCTTTTCTTTTGCCCTTCTTTATTGGGTTTATAGAGGGAGTAGGGATTGGGTCCGGGTCCCGATTCCACCACCTTTCGAAAAAAGAAGGAGGGTCGGTATAAGAAAGAGAGGTCCCGTTCCCGACTCTGGGGTCATGAATGCCCCTTTCTTGGTTAGTCAGTCTCGTCCAGGGACCTGTAAGTGATCTTCCTCCCTATCGTGGTTCTACGAGTTTTCAGGTCTTCTGAGGTAAGACTTCCTTTCGACAGGACGACCACCAAGGTCTAGTATTTTTACAGACCGACGGAAACAGGTCGGATTAGAAAGTCACCAGTCACAGAACCTATGAACTCTCGACCTCAGTTCGGTTGGTGGAGGAAAGGACTACCCTTGTGACCCAAGGACTTCAGTAGCTACACTGATCGACCGTAGGTGTAGGGCGTCGGGACCCGTTCCCAGAGAATGTCCACCGAGAACTAATAATCAGGGGAGTTGACGTTACCCAGAAGACCAGTTGGTCCCGTTCACCCGTTTCGACGAGAGTGAAAGGTCCGATCCTCACTTACGGTGGTAATCTCCAGAAGTAGAACCATTGAAACTCTCAACATCCTACTGGAGTAAGAGATAAGTAAAAGGTAAAGTTGACCGTGTGGGGGAGAACAAAACAAACTAGGTACACGCAGATAACTCGAGAATCATAGAGAAACAAAGACATTCAGAGGGTACCAGGGATACAAAGAAACAGAGGGAGAGGGTGTGACCGGAGGGTAGGAGGAAAAAGAGAAACCGAGTGAGGTGAGTTTGAGAAACTGATTCTGGTTTCTAATTTCTACAACGGGGTCTCACTACACCCCTCCTCCTTCGTCCGACTGTCTTAAACGTCTATTGCAAACAGTTCTAACGTGACAGGACTCTCGTCCTTCCTCCCAGTCCTTCCAACCTCGAATATGTCTCGTAGATGGTAGACCACGTTTGAGGGACAACAGACTACCCCTTGACACTTCCCTTCTCTGGACGGACTCTCTGGTGTTGAGTCATTTCCAGTTATTGTGTCGTCTCAAAGACCAGAAATTGATTGATTACCTGGAGATTGATTGTCTGTCGGACACCCTCTCTTCCCCACCAACGACATCCTGAACAGTCGAAAGGAAGTCGATGCCTTGGGTCTTGGGGTCGGGTAGTTAGTCAGGACCATCAAGTCAAGTCAAGTCAAGTCAGCGAGTCAGCACAGGTTGAGAAACACTGGGGTACTTGGCGTCGTATGGTCCGGAGGGACAGATAGTGGTAGAGGGCCTCAAGGGAGTCTGAGTGTAGGTAGTTCAGTCACTACGGTAGGTCGGTAGAGTAGGACCCAGCAGGGAAAGAGGAGGACGGGGGTTAGAGAGGGTCGTAGTCTCAGAAAAGGTGACTCAGTTGAGAAGAGTACTCCACAGGTTTTATGACCTCGAAGTCGAAATCGTAGTAAGGAAGGTTTCTTTAGGTGAAGTCATAAGAACGGAACTCTTGGGGTACTTGTCATCCTTTTCCGTTTTACTATCCTATGGTTTTCTCCTTGAGGGGTCCAGTAATCCACGGGTTATACGATGACCTTTAGTAACCTCTTTATTGAGGTCTTTCTTACTTCCCTATCTCGGTTTCGTTTTTGTTATGGGTCAACACCTACACTGACCACTATCTTCGTTCTAGACTACAACATTTCTCGTTATAACGTATCCTTGGACCTTACAGTCCAGGTACTTAGTTCCGTTTAACCTTCACCAGTTTGTCCTCTGCCGTTCTCACTTGCAGCTGTAAGATCCTTAGTCGCTTGATTTTACCTGACCTTACCCACTTAAATTGAGTCTACTGGTAATGTAGATGATGACACCCGTCTTTAGGGAGTCTTCTTTACCTCATCGGTAGTACCAGTTGTTTTCTCAGGCTTTACGTCATGAACCTACGTTAGAGTTTTTGCTGTCTTACTAGAGACAAACAGAGGTTCCGTTTGGTAAGTTATATTGTCAATAGGTTCAGATACGGGGTTGGTCATTGCGACTTCTTTGACTTCAACTTGTCAAAATACTTCTGGATTTTCTGGAAAATCTTGATTGTGGGTTTTTTCTACAGGAAAAGTAAGATCCCCTGACCTTACGTTTTCATCCTTCAGTTCTTTGTGGACCTCATTGTCCGTTTAAACCGGAACCTTACGCCTTACTTCGTCCCGTTTCTGATTATCTCAAAACGGTTCTTTTACGTGACCAGTATCGTTTGTGGGAGAAGGTTGTTGTGTTCTCTTCTGAGATGTGTACCTGTAGTGGTCTACCAGTTGTGGTTTTAGTCTAACTAATATAAGAAACGTCGGTTTCTACCTTTTCGAGATATGTCAGTTGTTTTTGTTCTGACCCTCGACTGACACCGAGTCCAGTACTTAAGGAATAACGGTTTAAGTCTGACTTTAACTTCTTTCATCCCTTTTGGCGATCTGGTAAGTCCATACTGGATTTAGTTTAGGGAATACTAATATGTCACCTTCACTCTTTATCTAAATTCCCAGATCTAGACTATCTATCTGACGGGGTACTTGATACCTTACTTCAAGCACTGTAACATGTCCTCTGTCCCTAGTTCTGGTAGGGGTACCTTTTCTTTACGTTTTTTCGTTTTACCGACGGACCCCTCCGGAATGTTTATCGACACTTTTCTTCTCTCCACTTTTCGTTTCCTCTTTTCCTTTCTATATTCGTAGACTTACATCTCAAGGTTTCTTATCGTTCTTCTCTATTCTTTCGGAAGAAGTTACTAGTTACGTTTCTTTATCTCCTTTTCTTGTCTTACCCTTTCTGATCTCTAGAGAAGTTCTTTTAATCTCTCTTGTTCCCTTGTGAAGTACGTTTCTACCCGAGCTATTTCCTGTCTTTACCAGACCTGGATTGTCTTCGTCTTCTATAATTCTTCTCCACCGTTCTTATGTGTCTTCTTGACATGTTTTTTCTAGAAGTACTGGGTCTATTAGTACTATTACACTAGTGAGTAGATCTCGGTCTGTAGAACCTTACACTTCAATTCACCCGGAATCTTTCGTAGTGATGTTTGTTTCGATCACCTCCACTACCTTAAGGTCAACTCGACAAAGTTTAGGACTTTCAGGACCATCTTCCTCTCTGTTTACAGTAGTCATCCGAGGGACAAAAGAAGGGATTTATCTACAACGTGAAACCCGTTTCGAAATAACAGGTTGACAGAATGGACGACCTCTTCGGTCTGTTTTTGGTTGGAATAATAGCCACTGACTGAGATACCAGTGTTTTAGATCCTAGTGCTGTTTCAGGGACACCTTAGATAGCACACCCAGACTCGGATGACTACCACTACAAGAACCTGTCCTGACGGACTCTGTGAGTCTATCGGACATAAATGAGAACGTCTCGGGGTGTCTGTAAGGGAGGTAGTAGTGGCCCCGACTCCAACCCAGACCTGGTTGGAAACACCAAGAAGTCCACCAACGTCCTGTAGAGACGTTTTAGGAGTCCCTTGACAATTTCCCTTTTTGGTGCCCGGTGTTTACCGTAGTAAGTACAAGTTCAGATACTATGGTTCGGATCTAAATTATGGATTGGATTGAAGTCAAAACTGGAAGTGGTCTTTACATCGTAATGAGCCAGACCTTAAGGGTCCAGTCGTGGTTACTTCGTTAGACAGTACACCCGACAGAGGTACGCTCGGTGAGGGGTTCTTGTCCGTTAGACACGCTATTCCTGGACACTAAGAGAAGGGAGGTTTTCGTATAGGGTCAGATTTTCATTAGGAAAGAAAACGATTATCGAGAGAACAGAGTATCGAGAAGGATATTTTTGGGAGGTAAAACATGTTAGGGAACCTCGTGGAAGATCGTCGAGTTACCTACGATGAGTTAAGTAGTCAGTGGATTCTTTCGGTCAAACTGGAAGTTTAAATGAGTCAACTTAACATAAAAAAATTACCTTGAAACGTCTTGTTCAAAAAATAATAAGTGTTCAGGACCTTCCATGTACTGTCCGGGCTCCCGGTGTGTCAATTCTAGTGTTCGTCTCTTTCTATTCCTTTCACATCTGGACCCCGAGACGAAAATAATCCCAAGTTCTACCTCACAGATTTCAAAGTGAAAAAATTTTTTTGTTAAAGAAGGGGAGACGAAAAAAAAAAAAAAAAAAAAAAACGATGTGACTCATAAAAGACGCAACGTGCCCGAGTCATCGACCCTTAGAGAACACCTCGTACCTAAGATCTCGTTCACCCGAGAGATCAACACCGTGACCCGAATCAACGGGGTACCGTGCATCTTAGAATCGAGGGGTTGGTCCCTAACTTGGGTGTAGGGGATGTAACCTTCCACCTAAGAATTGGTGACCTGGTGTCCTTTTAGGAGTCCGAAGTGAGAAATAACCACTCAAATTTCGTACTTTCGTCCTTACTCCCGTACCTGCCCTCTTTGGCCCAGTAGATCACCAATCAGTAGATCCAATACAACGATTTTAAGTCGGAGACAAGTGGTCACGGGTTATTGTTCCGTTTCTGTTCTCAAAACCCATTTTATCTTTTCTCATCGAAAATCACGAAACGGTCCCCTTCCCCAGGTGTCCCCTGATTACGGGAGTTTTGACACATTGGGTGGGAACCGCTCCATCTGTCCTCGAGAGATCACAAGTTCCTCGTCCCGGACTAGTCGAACACCTGTTAAGAGTCTAACTGACCGTAGGTCCACTTCAAAGTTCGTAGAAGTTACAGGACTAAAGTTGGTCAGATCCCAGATATAAGAACGTCACTCGTCAAAAGTAGACTTCCCTCAGACGAAGGCTATTTTTGTTGAATCCTTGAACACGGTCCGGAAGTAGACATAGAAAGTCCCTTGACCCTTAAGCCCTCAAGACGATACATTGTCTTAATATCAGCTATTACAATGATCAAGGGGTCAGTTGTCGATAAGAAACAAAGACGTAGAAGTGTAAAGGGTTGACAATTGAGAACTCAGTTATAAAATGAAGTTTTCTGATCCTGTGTCCCCGAACTTGTGTCAAAGTCACGAACCCGAAAGATTCTTCCTTTGAAGTGACTACCCCCGTCGGACCAAGGAACGGATCAGCAAAACGACACAGTTTATTCACCGTTATACGAAAATAAGTTCTCCCTACAGCAGTTTTACCTACGGGGTTGTTAGTTTTCGAATTGTAGCCCGTGATGTCTTATGCAACGGTGGTTGATGTACTAGAGTGGTCTAGGGTGTTTCTTTGATCTCTTGTCTTAAAAATTACTTGGCGGTTCTACAGAATTCGTCATCGCAGGAAGAATGAGATGATGAACGTAGGAGGGTTTGAGTCGGGCCCCCCTTATCTTTCGACTTTATGAATTCACCTTTTTGAGACCCCCGGGTAGTTCAGGGTAAAGGAGTTTAATGTCGATCTCTAGTATACCAGGTCTCTTCACTTCTACGACTGAGTTGCAGTGGATCGTTAACGCACAGTCTATACTTCAATCCTCCCTCAACTCAAGGATTCGGGAACGGTCTCCAGTTCTCTTTTAAGAGACGTAACCACACCTATATGATAAAATGATCATCTGTCAACTTCCATCTCTCCTTATCACTCAAGTTTCTCCTCCTTTTATTATAAAATCACCGTTGTGTCCGACTTCTGGTCCCGAAGGGTCCATCACGTTGTCATTTCTTAGACGGACGGTTGCGCCCTCCACGTTCTCTACGTCCCAGTCCTTCTAGGGGACCTTTTCACTTACCGTTGGGTAAGTGACTACTGTAAGGACCTCTTAGGGTACCTGTCTCCTCGAACCACCTGATGTCTGGTGTCCTAACGTTCCTCAGCCTGTACTGACTCGCCGACTCGTTTGTGTGTCTCTTTGATTTCCGGTTGTCCCAGACATTCACAGGTTCACCAAGGGTCCCAAGGGTTTATTCTGACTTAAAAAGACATTTAAAAGAATTTTTATTTACTTTAGAGTCTCAAAGACCAACGAGATAGGGTAAGACAGAACAATTTAAAAGTCGGAATAGGTTTCCAGAGTGAAATCTTCGTCCACTCTACTTTACATACAAAACCCCCGGAACCTAATTACAACGAACCTCTGGTAAGGAAGTAGATTAAAGAACCTCTCCCGACTCATTCCTCGGTGGACCTAAAAACAGAGAAGGGACACCGTAGAGTGGTTACCAGTCACACGAGATGGAGGCGGAATCGGTGTGAAGACAGGATCCCAGTTAGAACACGAGTCTTACTCCCTGAGGTTTCCTGTGGTTCCATCTACCGGAGATGGACCTTTGAAGCCGAAGAAGTGATCTGGTTCTGAATAGCGTACGACTGAAGGTCAGGGACCGAAAGATATAACAAGGGACACGGAGACTGAATTAGTGACTCACGGTACAACCAAAGGGTTTCTTTGAGACTCGAGGAGACTTGTCCAGACACAGATCTAGGATCACAAATGTAAAAAAGTAGAATAAATAAATTAAATAGAATGAAGGTCAACGTAACCCGGAAGTAACGACGAGTACCCGAAAAGGGACCAACACCACTCACCCCCGATGAGAAGTAGCACCACACGTCCGAAGAGTGACACCACCGAAGAGAACGACCCCTCGCGTCCCAGATCTGTGTACCCGAAGTCATCAACGTCGACGTTCCCGAATCATCAACACCACGTGTCCGAATCGACGAGGTATCGTACACCTTAGGGACCTGTTCCCTAATTTGGTACAGGGGACATAACCATCCGTCTCAGAATAGGTGACCGAAGGTCCCTTCAGACTCTAAATGTAAAAAAAATTAAAATAAAATATAGTCTCATATCAACTAATTGTTACAACATAGTTAAAGTCCACATATCTTTTCACTAAGGATCATGTATACGTACATAGATAAGAAAAAGTTTAAAAAAAGGGTAAATCCAATAATCTCAGATGACTCGTCTCAAGAGACACGAGATCTCATACAGGAACAACATCTTGGAGTATAAATCTTGTACTTATCCGGGTCTTATCCAAGTCATGTAAGACAACTTACTCGATGCATCCACGTCCTAACCATTCACCTGTACACCTACCTATCTACCTGGTTCCACACTATCTACCCTTCCGTCAACCTAATCATCCTTCTTCTCACTCCCATCGTACTTATAAATTCACGTACTCACGTACCTATACCTACCCACCTACTTACCGACCCGGTTCTTCATTTGACCTAACGTATTTTCCTACCTATCCAATCACTACACTACTTACCCAGATAACTACTTTCGACAAACTTCCCTTTCGTATACTCACTAACCACCCACATTCCTTCTTTCTGTCTATATCTTTACTACCTCTTCATATAACTACCTATACTCTCTTCACACACTCACACTTTCTATTCATCCATCTATTTATCCATCTACCTACTTTCTAACCTATATTTAACCCGTCGACTTGTCTATCTTCCTTCTACTCGCTCTTCCCATTCAACCCACCTATATACCCACTTTCTTACCCACGTTTCTATTTAATCAACTTTACACACAGTTACCTCCCGTTTCACTCACCTACCTACCCACTTATTTACCTGACTTACCAACTACCTATCCATCCACCCCACCTTTGTACTTACTTTTATAATTGATTTCAATTTCTTTTCTTTACCTGATATATGTCTTATTAAATATGATGATGTTTCAGTATGTAAATATTCAACCCTCTTTTAAATAGTTAAAATCGTTTTATCCGGTTTTAAATGTCTACTCCATCGTTCGGATATGTTTGAGATCCTACTTCATAGTTTTTTATTCAATTTTTTATGGTAATACTATAAATGTATACATACATATATATTGACTTAGTGACTTTGATTTTAATATTTAGTTAATATATGAAGTTAACTTTTTTTTAGGATTGGATTTTATATATATATATAATATGTGTGTGTGTGTGTATATATATATAATAATAATAATATCTTCCTCGGTTTTTAACCGTTCAAAGGGTTTATCAGAAGGTACGATCAAAAGACTCCATTATACTGAGTTTATCGTTTCGTGAGTTTTTAGTATCCGGACCAAAAAAGAAAATTGATATCTATACCCTTAAGATTTATTTGATAAACGATTTTCTTGGTTGTTACATAATTAAGTTAATATGGAAGTTATACTAATTCCAGTAAGATCCTTATACTCCTACCAAGTTGTATACTTTTAAACACATTCAAAAAAAAACAGAAAGAAAAAATAAAAGATTTAATACTTTTACACTATTGTGTAAATGTCCTCCGAACCTTTTATGTCTTGTTTCAATGTATATTAAGGTGATATATAATGTTGACAAACAAACAAAATTCGTGTCTTTAATTCTAAAAATCAACACCAAAGTTATGGTTTGAGAACCTTTAATTATCTTACTTACATGTCTCTTAATCTACTTCTATCATCTGGACTTTTTGTAATACTTGGTTGAACTACATTAATTCTAAATATGTTAAAAGTGTGTTCTCATCCTATGTTTAAGATAAATTCAAGGGTTTCTGATATTCCATCCTCTGTGACCTTGTATAAGTTTCCGGTCCACGTCTTTAAAGTACCAGATTTCCATAACTTTTTTTGACATATTCAAAAATATGGTTGTTTAATCTTCTTTTTTTATTACGTAGTGATCTACGACTTTGCCTCTTCCGTTACCGTGGGGTGAGGTCATGAGAACGGGCCTTTTAGGGCACCTACCTCCTCGGACCACCCAACGTCAGGTACCCCCAGCGATTCTCAGCCCGTACTGACTCGCTGAAGTGAAAGCGAAAAGTGAAAGTACGCAACCTCTTCCTTTACCGTTGGGTGAGGTCACAAGAACGGACCTCTTAGGGTCCCTGCCTCCTCGGACCACTCGACGGCAGATACCCAGTGTGTCTCAGCCTGTACTGACTTCGCTGAATCGTCGTCGTCGTCTACGACTTTTTTATATACTGTTTTAAATCATCATTACAAGTTGTCGTCGATATTTACCTAATTTCTCCTTTACTGGGTTCCCGTTATTTTGGATGAACAGGGTTTGGGTTGTTGTTTAAAGTAAAATATGTCGGTCTCTGTGACTGAAATTTTATTTCTTGACCTGTCCCGATCTCGTATAACTTAAATAAGAGTTGTAATAAAGTCTCCAAGATATATTATATTTTTCGGGGCTCTAAAAATTTTTTATTCAGTATTTCAACCCTTTTTTTCTCAGTTGAAATAGTAATAAAAGTCTAATATACTAACATATATTTTTAGTTTCATTGGGGTTATTTATAACAATATGAATTATTCCGGTAAACCGTTTGATCAACCTACGTTCTGTTTTAACTATCGAAAAATAATATGACTTTCACTTTCAGTGAGTCAGCACAGGTTGAGAAACGTTGGGGTACCTGATGTGTCAGGTGCCTTAAGAGGTCCGGTCTTAAGACTTCACCCATCGGAAAGGGAAGAGATCCCCTAGAAGGGTAGAAGGGGTTGGGTCCCTATCTTGAGTCCAGAGGGTGCAACGTCCACCTAAGAAATGGTGTACTCGGTGTTCCGTTCGGGAAAATAATATGATGAGTAGTAATTAATGAAACTACTATTATAAAATTTGAATGATAAGTAAAGTCCCCAAGGTCCGTGAAATCAGGTGTCGCACTTGTCGTGAAACAACAGTTGCCCGTTAGTAATAGGACGTCCGTGAACCCAGACAGTTAGTACCTTGTATAACCGCCGAACAAACCCGTTTTTGGACGAAACTGAAATACTCCATTTTGTTCTGTGAACTGGAACTTTATGAACTGGTATGAAACTCTGTTTAATCCCCATAGAACCCTTGGAATTTATTCCAAAAGGAGATTAATTCGAAAAATGGGAGGGAGGATCTCATTGTTATTCCACCTTATCCACCTCCTCATAGTTGTAGATACACTATTTATTAAAATTATTAATAAACTCCTCTTAGTTTTTCAGAACGGTTCTCCATCCCTTGTATACGTATGGATACCGACTAAGCACAATTGCAAACCGTCTATACTTATGTTATGACATTTCACTAATAGGAAGTAAATTTTTACTTATAAAAAAATTACCCGTCTTTTGTTTCGAAACGGTAGAGACTAAATATTTTAGACTATCCTAAGGATTAACTGAGATGTTTTAATTATCTAAACCCAATAGATTAGGGTCTAATGGTCTCCATCCTCATAATCTCTTGTGTTTCTTGAAGGAACAAAATATTTGGCATCTATGATTCCTGGTATTTCCCCCTTAACTCAACGGATTCCAGTGTGTCTTTTGTTCGTCCTTTCAACTTCAGGCAACTTTTCGGAAACTGAGGAAGACGGTATGGTACAACAAGGAGTTTTGTGACTGTTAGGGACCCTGTTCTGGTGTCATAGAATCGTGATGTACTCCCTTACTTATGGCAGATATCTCCTCCTCGAGCGACGATGACGTTGTCGTGAAACGATGGGTAGAAAAGGGGACGTGTGAAATGTACTTCAAGACACGTCTGTATCCGAAATAGACTTAGTATGGATACTTACCAATACTTAAAAGATATACTTATTCACCTGTGACAGTGGAACATCCTGTGACTTCTTACTCTGAACTTTATTCATGTAAAGGTAACTCTTTATACTTCTCCCAATCGTACGTTCTAACCGAACCTTCTTATCGTGTTGTCAGAGGGTTCCAGTTCTTCCGTTGTACTCTCGGGATCAACCGGTAATTCACTCTCTTTAAAGGGTTCTCTGGAGACTCAATTTGATTCCCCGTAGGTGGTGAGGTACCCTGTCGAACTGAAAGAGTCCCAAACGGGTCATCTGAAACCCTTCATATAGGTGTCAGGAATGGACAGGTCCGGTACCGTGTTAGTTTCGGTGTGTACCTAAGCGTTGTAAAAAGTAAATTCCCCGTTAGCATCAGTGAGAATGTGCTTCGACTTGTGAGGTATGCCAAGAATTTTCCCTTCTCACCCGTGACAGGTAGGAACTGACTTTACTCTCGTCTACACTCAAGGAAGTTTGGGGTAGGAGAGGGTAGTGGGAAGTTTGTCGAAAAGGAAAAGAAGTTTTGATCATAGAGAAAGACCCTACACCAAGTAAGATGGGACACGTGTCCGTGGAGATCATCCGACACCTTACTACCTTACGGAGCGGCATAGTCCTTTACGTCATCTTTCTCTCAATTTGAACGACAAACTTCCGGGTTCCATTTCAGGGGCAGGACGGTCAATTACTTACTGAAGTTAAAGGAAGAGATGTTCCATCCTAATTAATACACTGTAGGTGTGTTCGGGTACATTCGACAAAATCCCCTGCACGAAATGGGACGTCCTCCTCACTGCACTAGACTGAGCTTCAAACTTTCTTAGTAACACCGATGACACAAGTATTGTCTGAACATTCTTCGCTTCCTCTCTTTGTTCCTCTAGACAATCCTCCAGTAACGTTAATTAGGTTTACTCTTCTACCGGGGAGTCCAATCCTACCGTCGACACCTACACCATTCTTGACTAGGCTAAGACCCAGACAAAAGGTCTATTCAGACTTTACTGAAGAATTGTTCCCTACAACTAACTCTTTCTGTCTATAATTCTTTCGTACATGTACAGAGACGAACAGGAGTAGACTAACATTTAGGGGACTGCCGTCCTTTACAAAAAAAGACGAACAGGAACAGTAAGAGGAAGGACGAGAGGAGGAGGAGGAATCACTCGGATGCATTGGAACAGTTTAGAAACACAGGAACTGTTATGTATTAGGACAGTTGTTAAGTTACTCCATGATAAGGTCATAAAGTTATGATAATAAGGTCATAATGTTCCCCTCCTTGACTTTGAGTTTCTCCACTCCTTTAAACGTCATTCTTTCTGTCTAAAGATCGGTCATACAACTGAGGATTCGAGACATAGTGCGACAGTGCGACATAGTAATGACCAGTAACGTGTCCTTAATTAGGTGTCTGAAATGGAAATCGGGTGAGACTTTCACTTTCAGTACGGGTGGAGAAAGACTGGCGTACTTGACATCGTGGGGCCCGAGGAGACAGGTACCTTAAGAGGTCCGTTCTTATGACCTCACCCAACGGTAAGGACAGAGGTCGTGTAGAAGGAGTAGGTCCCTAACTTAGACACAGAGGACGTGACGTCCGTCTAAGAAATGGCAGACTCGGTGGTCCCTTCGGGAAAGGAACGAGATGAGAAGTGGAGGAGGGACGAGGTAGGGATAAGGTACCCTAAGGTCTCGACCGGACAGATACGAAGTAAGAACCCACTCAGGAATCCATTATAAGTCGTCCAGTTACAGTACTCTTTTATTGGACAAAGGTTTCACATCAGGACTGAGAGTCCAGGGTGACCGGTTTCAAATGGTTGTTAACTACACGTGATGGAGTAAAAAACCATGTTGAGGTAATCCATTTCTGATAATAATAAGGGTAAAATATCTGTCCTCTTGATGTTGAGTACTTTCTGTGTTTTGATTCTGATGGGTCGGTCACTTACTGTGTCGTCTCTAAACTTGGTTCCGTCAAAACGGAGTTTCGGACTTAGACGTCGACCCTACCATATGATAAAGAGTAGTCTGATTCGAGTGTCTAACGGTTCCCATACTCAGAATGGTTGACTACTCGTTCGGAAGTACGTCAGAAGGAAGAACCCCTTCAACAACCGTAAGGGTTCCGTCGGAGGTATTTTTTTCCCAAACGTATATGCGACAAACTACAATTTTATGGTGACGAACTGACATAAGAACGTGACAGGAACCAGATTCCCATTGTTCGTCCCAAGACTCTGTCCTCTGTCTCTCCCTTCTTGTATTCTCCCCGTCTTTTTTTTTTTTTTTTTCCTTCTCCAATCCAGGAGTCGAAAACATATCAAGTTCCACAATCATAGCTTCAAGATCTTTCAAGACCAGGATCGAGATTTACCAGTGAGAAATTGTAGAGACCCGTAAGAAGGATGGAACGTTTCCTCCAGTGTTTCTCGTATATTCTTTCTAAGTCTCGACTAGAATGAAGAAGTGACGAAACTCAAAACTCCCCCTTTCTGAACAAGTTCTTGATATAGGTTTGACGGATAGTTTCGTGGATGGTGTATCTTTCTTACTCCACGACTCTGTCTTTTCTCGTCTGGAGAGACAGACCTTTAACTAGACTACGAGTGTCGATTCGGTATGACAACAAGAGAACAACCTGAATTGGGGTATCCTGTAGGTGTAGTTTGTTTCAATGAGACTCCACTATCTCACTCTGGTTTTTTTTCTCTAGCGACACTTTGGATGTTTTACGGTTCGTGGATACTCACTATATACGAAGAGATGGTTAATGTCGAAGTAGGAGTAAGATCGGAAGGGTGAGATAACTTCTCTGAATGGTCCTATCAATGTGTTGAAGGGGGTGAAAGACTGTCGTGGGTTAGATCCCACTTAAGGGTGAAGGAATCTAGAAGGGGGTTTAAGGGGTTAGTTTCGGAAGTAGGACATCGTCTATGAAGGATTGTCAAAGAAGAACTCTGTGGAGTCTAACAGACACCACTTGAAAGAGGGAGTGACGTCGTTCACTATTCGAGTTGAACAAGTTGATGTCCAGACAAGGACCACCAGAAATTGGTTTCCCGTAACCATGATGAATAAACAACTTCCTTACTTACCTACTCACCTAGATATGTTTGTCATAGATAATAATCTATGAAACTTAATGGTCTTTTGGAGGAGCTTCCCGTTTCTTAGTTTTTTGTTGAGGTCGGAGACTTGACTGACTCCAACTATGAACGGTGTCACGGTTGTTATCAAAGAACTGTGTGTCACTTGTTCGTCGTTCGTAATCAATGACCTCACTAGCCCACAACCTGGTTTCTTCTTATTGTAGTTCTCATAGGCAACTACAGGTGGTACGGATCTGAGTAACAAACATGAACTCCCAACCCTCAGAGTAATCTCTTCCACTTCTCGAACTTGGGACCGGAGGGATAGGGTTGCAAGTTCCCTTAGTAAGGTGGTCCAGAACTGTCTCGTCCTTCATCCTGTGGAGTGTTCTGTGGGAACGAGAGTCGGACCTGCCGTGATGGAAGCATACCTAGGTACGTGAAGAAGGGTGTCCGTTTTCTCGTCGTGAACTCCACAAGTAGCGTTAACCTTAGACAAAACGTATTCAGACCCCGAAATCTTGATGTCCACTAGGAAAGAACCCCCGTGAGAGGACCGAAGAGACATTCTTTCTTTATACGTTTAAGTGTAGAAAACTCTCAAAGTCGAGAATAGTCGGGTACCTCTTTTTCACCTATCACTCTAAGGAAGTCAGGATCTGAGATGGAAGTTAAGAATTGCCAGGGAGACGACATAAGTCCCAGATGGAGAGTGGTGAGAAGTGTGTAAATCCATCTAGACTTAGTCCTTAGACACGGGTCCATCTTGGTTTCCCCTGAGTAGAATCATTGGTATTCAAACAAAAGTTTTAGACACCCAGACAAAGACAAAGTACTGATTCAAGTAATGTAATAAAAATTGATCTAAGGTGTATATTCACTTTAGTATAGACAGAAAGAGACTGAATGAAGTGTATCGTACCAGTAGAGATCCACATAGGTACAACGACGTTTGCCGTAATAAAGTAAAAAAATACCGACTCATTATCAATATATATTATATATATATATGTGTGTGGTGTAAAAGAAATGGGTAAGTCTAAGGTCCCGTCCCCCAAAATATCCCTTGTTCTGGGATCAGAATTTAAGTCCTAGAGGAAAGAGGGGAATTTTGATTAATAAAATTACGGATTAAGGAGACGGAGGACATAGAATCAACTATTCCCTTCAATTAATTACTCCTCACCACCTTTATGGTACCTGTATCCTCAGTCCCCGGGACTAAAACCAAGGACCGAGGAACACTCAAGTTCTGGTTAGACTGAAGGTGATATACTGAGACGTCAACAGAGATTCCTCCTTCTTTACCACCTCACCTTCTTAGTGATATTTATTCTGTTGAGACCGAATCCGCGAACTGAGACGTGTTGTCGATTTATTAGAACCCCCTTTACAGAAGGAAACAGACTCAATATTTAAAGGGTAGATACTGTACTCTTAATGTTAGAGATGAAAAATCCGAGAAGTCTTCCTAATTCTATCGTCTCATCCTTCTGAGACTCGAGTGGAGGAGGGTATCCGTGTGCTTTTAATGTTGAGAAGTACCTCGTTGAGACGTACTCGTTCTGGTCTTCTGATCGTCTTTTCTAGAAGATGTTGCTTTCTATGTTTCTTCCTTGGTGTTTTTATACCCATCCTCCCCGTCTCTACAGATGAGTTTGGATATGAGGTCCACCCGTTGGGTGTTTGTCTTCCTATCAATGTTAAACGTCTCTAATAGTGGTCCTTCACTCTCCCAGACTCAGGGTGTGACCCGAGGGGTTGTGTCATCAGGATATAGTCCTGGGTCTTACGAACTGAAGTTTCGGTCTCCCCGAAAGAAAGTCCTCTCCGTCTCCCGACACTTTTTCTAAGGTGACAACTTCCCGTGTGTGGTTTAGAGTGGACGAGACCCTGGGTCCCGTCTTCGTCACTAAACTTTCCTCGGTTCCAGTCTTGGGGGACGACTAACATCTCTCGGAGGGTCTCTTCGTTCCTCGTTGATCTCAAATCGGGTCAGACAATTCGGAAAATTTTTCTTCCAAAAAAGGACTGACCATTTCTTCTCCAGTCTTTATAAGTTTCAGATTCTCCTTAGACCGGACGATAAACACCGAGACTTCTACCTTCTCCGATTAACGTCTCCTTACTCGCATCGACGATTTTCAACTGTTGGTCATTCCTTTGGAGTCACGATGTCGACGGTCCTTACTAAGACGACTGTTGGTTACTCTATCCTCCTATGGGAACTCAGGGTCAATTCTTACCGTTGGAACTACCTGTGGAGCTAAAGTCAGACCACTCTTGGACTCGTCTCTTGGAGTTGTGAGGTACGGTCTGAAGGTTGGATGTCCATTAAACAATACGTGGTTTTATTGACTATGTGATAAATAACGCCGAGGTACAGAGTCTTGACTCGACGAGAGACCACCTTAGACTGGTCTCTCTGTGCTGAGAAAACCTATGATGACTTAGAACTTTAATGTCTTCAAAACTTAATCTTTCTTGTATAAATAGTAACTATAGTTGAAGGATTAGATTATCCAATTTTATTCTTTCTCTCTCCAGTGTATCTTATTATATCACTTAACCCCCGTCTAGACCCTGAAGGTCAGGTACCGAAAAAGGTCTTCTGGACGAAGAAACCACTCCTGACCGGTGACTCTGAAGATCACGAAAGGTCTATATAAAGAACGGGAAGTATGATGGGGCAAATTTTTCTAAATAAATACATAATAAAAGAACCGGTTCGAAGTTTCGTACACGCTAGAGTCGAGGGGATTGTCCCTAGTCTGGACGCGGGGGACGTAGTCTTCACGTCTCAGAATTGGTGACCTGGTTGTCCCTACAGGGCGGAAGTACGATAGGAGTTACGTGAGAGGTTCCTACCGGACTTCGGCTCTTCTCTTCTATCATAGTCAGGAGAGGACACTAAGGAACTGAGTATGAAGGGTCTAATATAAGTAAGGGTGTTAGGGTTGACACCAAGGATATCGAGGGGAGTCTGGATCGGAGAGAAGGTTCGATTCTGTGAAATATAGGTTACCTTTTGTGGTCAACCCGTAAATTATTTGTGGAGACAAAGTTGTACAAATTTTACCTTGATTAGTGAATGTGTACCTTAGATTTTATACCGTGTTTACTTGAATAGATGTTTTCTCTTTGTCTGAATCCGTATCTCTTGTCTGGGTACCAACGATTCCCTTTTACCCTTTTCTCCCTCTACCTGACCCTCAAACCCCAATCATCTACGTTTGATAATGTAAATCTCACCTATTGTTGTTTTAGGATTATATATCGTGTCCCCAGATATAAGTTATGGGACCCCATTTGGTATTACCTTTTCTTTTAAATTTTTACATATATACACACATATATATACTCAGTAGAACGACATGTCGTCTCTAGTCGTGTTGAAACATTTAGTTGATATGAAGTCAATTTTTTTATTCTTCTGTTTTACCATGGTCGTAGAGGGGTACAGGTTTGTCGTGGAAGAAAGGCAGAACTATAAACCGTAGTTGTCAGGGGACTAGACAATAATCTTAGGACTCTAAGTCAAGGGACCGAGCGGTAGTAGCGTCGTAGGACGGTCAGTACCTCAACCCAGTCAAGTCGAGATTTCGGATAGAGAAGAAGGAGAAACGAGGTGAAGGAGTCCCGTTGTCGACCGAAGGAGGGCACGCACGGAGTCAGTGGTTCAGTACAGGTCCCGAAACGCTGGGGTACCTGATCTCGGACGGTCCAAGGAGACAGGTACCTTAGAGGGTCCGTTCTTTTGACCTCACCTGACGGCAAAGGATAAGGTCCCGTAGAAGGGTTGGGTCCCTAACTTGGACGTAGAGAACGTGGAGGACGAAACCCTCCGCCTAAGAAGTGGTGAGAACGACGATCCCTTTGGGTTGGAAGAGGGTGGAGGGGGGAGTTGATGACGTGGTCCGAGGAGTAGCCAGAAGACGGGACTCAGGACGGATCGTTGACTGTTTAAAAGTTTTTAATTTGAACCTTTTCTGGATATAGTCCTTTTCAGCCCCTTATTAAACCCCCGTCCGTCCACTCCCTTCCTAAATTTCCCGAGTCCTCTCCACTCACCCCGATCAAGAGACTTCGGAGGAGACTGTGTTCAGGAACGGAGCACAGATTAGGAGTCAGGGGTTCTAGAGGAAGATTTCTTCTCGTCGACGTCGAAAAGGTTTGGGTGAAAACTGAGACATCGAACCGCTCCGTCTACAGACGAGGTTTCTTTCCCTCTCTTCGTCGTCCTCCCGCTGTAAGGAGGTCCTCTTCCACCTCGACACCTTTCCTTCTACGGACACCTTCCCCTTCTCTTCTCCCGTCCCTAATCCGTGTCCGGTCTCTCTGCGTTCGTAGACGTCTACTTGGAACCTCGACTAGGCGGTTAAGTGAATCAAGTGTCTCCTCTTTTGGTTCCGCGTAGTGCACTCCAGTCAGTGTACCGTTCGTCCCGTTCACAGAGTCGGGGTTGTGGGAGGGTCCCCGGAGTGCGAGACGACACCCGACATGTAATGGATGGGTCTGTGAACGGGTGGCAGAACGAGGGTCCGCTCTCCGGTGTGCACTCACTAGTGTCCCTAGACAGACCTTGTGTTTCAACTAAACGGACGTTAGTCAGGACCCCGTTGGTGTCTGTGATCACTCTTAGAAAAGAAACGAGGTGACTTGTTCTTTGACTACTACCATACTCTAAACGTCCCTCCGGACCCGTATAGGGTGACCCAAAATCACGGAGTTCTCGGTTTTTCTACGGTCAACAAGACTCCAATTGTTTCACTTCACTTTCAGCGAGTCAGTACAGACTGAGAAACACTGGGGTACCTGATATGTCAGGTACCGTAAGAGGTCCGGTCTTATGATCTCACCATCGGAAAGAGAAGAGGTCCCCTAGAAGAGTTGTGTCTCCAGTTTGTGTCCAGAGGATGTGACGTCCGCCTAAGAAATGGTCGACTCGGTGTTTCTTTCGGACTCCAATTGTTTCCCTAGGGAGAATAAGGAAGACCACAATAGGTTCGGATCCTCGAATACTATACGGGTGTGTTGGTCTATTTACCTGTAGAAGGAGGTGAATAAATTCAGAGGTAAAAGATACATAAAAGGACCGGAAATAGATATAAAAAAATTTATTACACTTCTTGATTATTACAGAATGACATAACGGAGAACCTCATTTACAGTTTTTATCGTTCTCTTCTTCCGTTCTTCTTTCCCTCCTTCTGTCTTTATTCCTCCTCTCCCTTCTCTCTTTTAAAAATACGGTTTCACACAACAACAACAACTCAACGATTCGATCCAGACTGAGAAAGCACTGAGGTACCTGGCATCGGACGGTCTGAGGATACAGGAACTTTAAAAGGTCCGTTCTTATGACCTCACTCAACGGTAAAGGAAGAGGTCTATTAGCAGGGTTAGGTCCCTAGCTTGGGTTCAGAAAACGCGACCGTTCGTCTAAGAAATGGTGACTCGGTGGTCCCTTCATTGTGGATAATTGAGAACTTTCAATCAACTAGCCTAATCGGATATCAGTCAATCATCCTTCGTCTTGAGGACTTTTCCCCATTTCCCTTCCTATGTCTATTTATTTTAACGGTTTATATTATATCCTACAGGTCAATAGTAAAAATCATATTTGTATAGGGTACGTTACATTCCTTACATCAATGTGGTTTTTAGTAAGTAACGAATAGACTGAAAGTTTAAGTCAACCAACCCTGAAGGAACCTCCAGTTTACCGATCCTGAGACGTGAAGGTGACGTCTCCCGTGCCAAAGGTAGGGACCAACCCCTAGATTCCAGGACGTATGAGACAGTTAGTCAAGTCAAGGAGTCAGTACAGACTGAGAAACACTGGGGTACCTGACGTCGTGCGGTTCGAAGGGACGGGTATTGGTTGAGGGCCTCAAGTGAGTCTGAGTGCAGGTAACTCAGTCACTACGGTAGGTCGGTAGAGTAGGAGCCAGCAGGGGAAGAGGAGGACGGGGGTTAGGGAGGGTCGTAGACTCAGAAAAGGTTACTCAGTTGAGAAGTGTACTCCACAGGTTTCATGACCTCAAAGTCGAAATCGTAGTAAGGAAGGTTTCTTGTGGGTCCCGACTAGAGGAAGTCTTACCTGACCAACCTAGAGGAACGTCAGGTTCTCTGAGAGTTCTCAGAAGAGGTTGTGGTGTCAAGTTTTCGTAGTTAAGAAACCGCGAGTCGGAAGAAGTGTCAGGTTGACAGTGTAGGTATGTACTGGTGACCTTTTTTGTATCGGAACTGATCTTCCTGTAAACAACCGTTTCATTACAGAGACGAAAACTTATACGATAGATCCAACCAGTATTGAAAAGAAGGTTCCTCATTCGTAGAAAATTAAAGTACCGACGTCAGTGGTAGACGTCACTAAACCCTCGGGTCTTTTTATTTGAGACTGTGACAAAGGTGACAAAGGGGTAGATAAAGGGTACTTCACTACCCTGGCCGACGGTACTAGAAGCAAAAGACTTACAACTCGAAATTCGGTTCAAAAAGGGAGAGGAGAAAGTGAAAGTAGTTCTCCGAAAAATCAAGGAGGAGTGAAAGACGGTATTCCCACCACAGTAGACGTATAGACTCCAATAACTATAAAGAGGGTCGTTAGAACTAAGGTCGAACACGAAGAAGGTCAGGTCGTAACTGCATGAGGAAAAGGATAAACCTTGGTCAGACAACAAGGTACAGGTCAAGATTGACACCGAAGGACTGGACGTATGCCTAAAGAGTTCTCCGTCCAGTCCACCAGACCATAAGGGTAGAGAGAGTCTTAAAAGGTGTCAAAGAACACTAGGTGTGTCAGTTTCCGAAACCGTATCAGTTATTTCGTCTTTATCTACAGAAAGACCTTGAGAGAACGAAAGAGGTACTAGGTCTCCTACAACCGTTGAACTAGAGAACAAGGAGATGGAAAAGATTTTGGTCGAACTCGTAGTCCTTCAAGTGTCAAGTGCATAACGACTTCGGACCGAACCTCTTAAAACTCGTGATGAAATGATCGTACACTCTACTCACGTTAACACGCCATCAAACTCGTAAGAAACCGTAACGGAAAGAAACCCTAACTTTACTTTTGACGGGAAAAGGTCAGGACACCGGTGACGACTCAAAAGGTTTAAACGACCGTATAACTCACGTCGTGAAAGTGTCGTAGTAGAAAGTCCTAAACTTGATCGAGTTGACCTTAAGGTAGTGGAGGTGATCGAAACAAACACCTCCGGGTGAACTGAAGTGTAAGGTCCTACAGACCGAGATCCACTCACTAGTGTGGTAGTACTAATAGACCCAACACTTCTAGAAAAAACATGTCAAGAAGACACATAAGTCCGGTGGAGAAGAATTTTAGAAGACGAAGACAATCCAGGTCTGGTAAAGACAGGAAATAGCTCGGGTAGAAACGTACTTTACAAGGGAACCCTAGAGATTAAAAGAACTTCTCTAGAGATCAGAAAGGGTAAGACAACAAAAGGAGATAAAGAAACGTAACTAGTGACTTCTTCCGAAAGAATAGAGAAGAACGAGAAGAAACCTTGAGACGTAAGTCTACGAAAATACAAAGGAAAAGAGGAAACGAAAAGCGAAGAGAAGAAAAGTGTCGATAAACATTCCGGAGGGGTCTGTCGGTAAAACTTAAAAACGTAAAGAAAAGGTACCCCTACCAGAACTAGGGACAGAGGACATGTTACAGTGCTTGGAGTAAGGTATCAAGTAGTCCGTGAGATAGATAGTCTAGATCCGGGAATTTAGATAAAGAGTGAAGGTGACATATTAGTATTCCCTAAACTAAATCCAGTATGGACTTACCAGATCGCCAAGAGGGATGAAAGAAGTTAAACTCAGACTTAAACCATTATTCCTCAAGTACTGGACTCGGTGTCAGTCGAGGACCAGAACAAAAACAACTGACATATCTCGAAGAGGTAGAAACCGACGTATCTTATATTAGTTAGACTAAAACCACAACTGGTAGACCACTACAGGTACACATCTCAGAAGAGAACACAACAACCTTCTCCCACAAACGATACTGGTCACGTAAAAGAACCGTTTTGAGATAATCAGAAACGGGACGAAGTAAGGCGTAAGGTTCCGATTTAAACGGACAATGAGGTCCACAAAGAACTGAAGAATGAAACCGTAAGGTCAGTGGATATTACTTTTCCTGTAGAAAAAACCCACAATCAAGACTTTCCAGAAAATCCAGAAGTATTTTGGTAAGTTGAAGTCGAAGAAGTCACAATGACCAACCCCGTATCTGAACCTAATGGCACTATAACTTACCAAACGGAACCTCTGCTTGTCTCTAGTAAGACAGTAAAAACTCTAACGTAGGTTCATGACGTAAAGTCTGAGAAAACAACTGGTACTACCGATGAGGTAAAGAAGACTCCCTAAGGACGGACGTCATCAAATATATTACCAGTGGACTCAATTTAAGTGGGTAAGGTCAGGCAAAATCAGACGACTAAGGATCTTACAGTTGCAAGTAAGAACGTTAGAGAACAAACTGGTGAAAGTTAAACGGAACTAAGTACCTGGACTGTAAGGTCCAAGGGTACGTTATAACGAGAAATGTCGTAGCCTGGAACGAAGATAGTGGTCAGTGTAGGTGTTGACCCATAACAAAAACGAAAACGAGGTAGGGAGGTAAGAAAGACCTCAATAAAGAGGTGACTAGAGGTCATCGTATAACCCGTGGATGACTGGACCCCTCAAGGAGAAAGTCATAGGATAGTAAAAAAGAAAAGTATGACAAGTACCGTAAGAGTTCCGTTCTTATGACTTCACCAAACGGTAAAGGAAGAGGTCACCTGGTGTAAGACAGTTTGGAGAGGTGGTACTGGGCGGGCAGAACCCAAAGGGGAGCCCGTACCGAATCAAAGTAACTCAAATCTGTTCCGACACCAGGATCACACTAATCTAACTGATCAAAAGAAACTCATACCAAAGTCACACAGACGGGAGACTACGGGAGAACGTTACGGATGGTAGAATGATCCCAAAGAGAATGGAACCCGTACCCCATAGAGAAGTGCCGACGAGGTCGTTTCATGACGACGACAAGGAAGGGAACCTACTCCCCATAGAGAAGTGACGACGGGAAGGACTGGAAGTTGCACCTTATCGAGGAGATCCGGGAGGACGTGGGTGCGTCGGTGGCGAGGAACCTGCACCCCACCGAGGAGGGTCGGCGGTAGGGACCGGACCCTGCCCCCACCGAGGAGAGTCGACAGTGGGGACTGGAGAGCCGGTGACGGGGACTGGAGCCTGCACCCCATTGAGGAGAACCGACGGAGGGAAGCTCGTACCCCAGGAGGGCCGAAGACGGGGACTGGAGCCTGCGTCCCTTCGAGGAGAGCGAATCACGTGACCAACGTCGGCGGACTACGACATATCGTGTCGGTTTCCTTGGGGAGGTTTAACTTAACCAGTAGTACATAAACATGAACAATTTAGACCTGTGAAATTTTGTCTTACTTAAGTAAAACTAACTTTCCCTTGAACAAGCCCGTTGTCTTAATCTTCTTACTACCAACAGTGTCCCTACACATAATTTTGTAAATTTAACTTGTTAATTAAGTTAGAAAAATACCTTATTTCAGTGAACTAAACCAACTAACTCCTGACTGAAACGGTTAATCTGTTAAACCAATTGTAAAAAGATGTTTATATCACGTACTGGACGGAGAACTCTTTAGACATACGTCCAGTCCTTCGTTGTCAATCCTGACCTGTACCTTGTTGTCTGACCAAGGTTTATCCTTTTCCTCATGTAGTTCCGACATATAACAGTGGGATGAATAAATTGAATATACGTCTCATGTAGTACTCTTTACGACCCGACCTCCTTCGTGTTCGACCTTAGTTCTAACGGTCCTCTTTATAGTTATTGGAGTCCATACATCTACTGTGTGGGAATACCGTCTTTCACTTCTCTTTGATTTCTCGGAGAACTACTTTCACTTTCTCCTCTCACTTTTTCAACCGAATTTCGAGTTGTAAGTCTTTTACTTCTAGTACCGTAGGCCAGGGTAGTGAAGTACCCTTTATCTACCCCTTTGTCACCTTTGTCACAGTCTCAAATAAAAAGACCCGAGGTTTTAGTGACGTCTACCACTGACGTCGGTACTTTAATTTTCTGCGAATGAGGAACCTTCCTTTCTATACTGGTTGGATCTGTCTCATAATTTTTCGTCTCTCTCTGTAATGAAACGATTGTTTCCAGGCAGATCAGTTCCGATACAAAAAGGGTCACCAGTACATACCTACACTCTCGACCTGATATTTCTTTCGACTCACTACTTCTTAACTACGAAAACTTGACACCACAACCTCTTCTGAGAACTCTCAGGGAACCTGACGTTCCTCTAGGTTAGTCAGGTAGGATTTCCTTTAGTCAGGATTTATAAGTAACCTTCCTTACTACGACTTCGACTTTGAGGTTATGAAACCGGTGGACTACGTTTCTCGACTGAGTAACCTTTCTGGGATTACGACCCTTTCTAACTTCCGTCCTCCTCCTCTACTGTCTCCTACTCTACCAACCTACCGTTGTGCCTGAGTTACCTGTACCCAAACCCACCTGAGGCTTTCAACCACTACCTGTCCCTCCGGACCGCACGACACCAGGTACCCAAGCGTTTCTCAACCTGTGCTGACTTACTGACTTAACTTGACTTTTAGATATCGTAGTTACTAAAAAAAATTACATGATTCTATAACGTTATTCTAATTACGTAAAATATTTTTAGTCCAATTATCATAATTCGAAAATCATAATTCGAAAATCATAATTTTATCATAATTTTATTCCAGTTAGTCCAATTATCATAAGTTCGAAAGGTTGTAAATGTCTTGCATATTCTAATATATTCCACAGATTCATTTTCTCATTACCCACATTAGTTATTGTATAAACTAGTAAACCGTTTGTGAGAATTTTGGAAAGACCATTTGAAAGGTCTTTAAATCTTTTAGTGAACACTAAACACTAGTCATAAGATCAATGACCTTTGTTTAATAAAAGTTCCCATTCAAAAGGTTAACATACAGATTTATTTTTAACTTTCTTCCGAATTATTTTGAAATAATTTGTAAATTAATCTAGTAATTTTATGTAAAAATAATATGTCATAATACACTGACCCCCCGTTGAACGATCTTCAAGTTTCTTGGTTCACTGTATGGATATTGTTTTGAGGTAAACAAGGGTACATGAAAGTATAGTAACTCAACGTAATAGATACCTTAAAAAATAGTTATTTAAAAATCAATAGTTATTAAAGTTACATACATAAATATATCAGTAATGATAATAAAACAATAAATTTATTGTTTACCTCACTTTTTAGTTATGTTTTCTTTTGTAAAATAAGGATATCAGTGCTAGTGTCATTTCCTTTTCCGATTTAAAATTAAATATGAGTACAAGAACAACGTATCGTTATACTTTTTCAGTACTTATTTTCCGAAAACTCGTATTTTAATATAAAGTAGTCTAATTTTCAGACACCCCATTCTCGTTACCTTTCTCTTCAAGTTCCTCTTCACAAAATTCAAAAGGTTGACAAGTTCACGAAAAGTGTATAAAAAATTTACTTATTATGGTTCAATAATACCATAAAACCGGGGTTCACTAAGTTAACAATACATCGTCCCAAAAACACTTCATAATTATAAATGTTGTCTCTTAAGGGACCGTCAGGTCACCAACCATGTGGTACGAGAGAGACGACTCCCCACCCCAAATTAGGAGGTAGTCGTTTGATTTTAGCGTGTTCGGAGCACCGTACCGGTTTTTTTTCAAATGTTGTACAAACGTCTTACGTAAACTCTAAGTAAGTACAAAGACACACAAACATGGTAAAATAACTACTCAGGATACACCTACAGAGTGTCCAACAAATAGGTAAGTGATTTTCTATAAACCTAAAAAGGTCAAACCCTGTTAATACTTATTTGAGGGACGTTTGTAAACGTATATCCTAAAACGTACTTACATTCCACAGAAAAATGAAGGGATCACCGAGCAACCATTTCTTAAGCGGACAGTCATGACTTCAACTAGCTTGGACGGTCTAAGCTAGGGACCCAGACCTTCTAAGGGACCTCATCCTTTACCGTTGGGTCAGGTTATAAAAACGGACTTTTTGGGGTACCCGTCTTCTCGGACCCCCCTCGACAGTAGGTACCCAAGTTTTTCTCAGCCTGTGTTGACTCGTTGTACGTATGTGTAAATATTGATGGTTTTACAAAAAGCTTCACTGGTATGATAAAACGTAAAGGTGTTTCTAAGTTACTCTCAAGGTGGACGAGGTGTACTAACGATCTTGAATCATAACATTTATAAAAAAACGAAAAATTAACTTCATATCAACTAAATATTACGGTACAGTCAAAGTCCACATGTCAGTCACTAAGTCTATATATCTATATCTATTCACCCAATCCTGTGTTATAACTCATAGGAAGGGATACGATATGTCATCCAGAAACAACCCATAGATAGTATATATATCATCACATATACACAATTACATTTACAAAAATAAAATTAGTAAGAGTATCTACGTATCACCATTCTGACGTTTTGTAAAATTCTCTAATTTCATCAAGTGAATTTAAAGATCTTGGGATTCTTAGATTCGGTGGTTCTTCCTACTGCGCCTCTAAAGAGGATAAAAGGTTGAAAGGAATCCCGTGAAAGTTCGGGTCGAAGGAGGAACCAAGGACTCGGACGAACCAGTCCTCACAGGGGTCTCGGAGTAGTAACTCGGATGGAGAAACGGGTCGAAGGGGCGCACCGGCCCCAACGAGAACCGTCATGTGACTCCTCGCAAAACGTTGACTTTCCAGATGTCTACCGGTCCTCGACCCCCTTGTACACTTAAAGGTCCAATAGTGGAAACCTTGGTGTCCACTTCCGAGGTGGAACAGAGGTGATACAGGGTGATGCGAGATTGAGGGGATGACCCTCGTTTGGGTCGGGACAAAGGTACCGACTCTCGAGGAACGAGTGTAACAGAAGACCACATCACACAGAGGGCGTACCGATGAGATGGTCATTGCACGGAACTCGGAGGCAGGGACCCGTCCTCTGGAACTCCTCCTGCCAATCGAGACACCTGCCCGAAGGGTCCACCGCGATCACCATTTCTTGGGTGGACGGTTACGTCCTTTACATTCTCTCCACCCAAGCTAGGGACCCAGCCCTTCTAGGGGACCTCCTCCCGTACCGTTGGGTGTGGTCACAAGAACGGACCTCTTAGGGGTACCAGTCTCCTCGGACCTCCCGATGTCAGGTATCTTAGTGTTTCTCAGTCTGTGTTGACTTCACTGATTCACGTGTGTGTCGTGCGGGATTCGAGTCCATACGGAGAAGGTTTCTGTCTCGGAAGATTTACTGAGGATGAATCGCTAGATGTGAGACTATGACTTCTTTCCGTCAGAGATTCCCACCTTACGTCCCGTGATACACAGAGGTATGACACAATTCCTAGAATTTAGAAAGATTAAAAACCAGAGAAATTGGATAGTCATTAACCTTTTCTACACAACTTCCGATATTTATGTCGGTATCCGTAGATTGAAATACGGACATAAAGGTGATTACAAACAAATTATATAGGACTAAGATATACGAATAACAACGACAACGACAAAATTAGTGAAGCAGTACAAGTTGAGAAACGTTGGGGTACTTGACATCGGGCGGTCCGAGGAAACAGGTACCGTAAAAGGCCCACTCTTTTGACCTCAGTCGACGGTAGGGGAAGAGGTCCCCTAGAAGGACTGAGTCCCTGACTTGGACGTAAAGTACGCCTAAGAAGTGGAGACTGGGTGGTCCCTTTGTCGCGTAAGGAACACTTAACGTAGAAGACAGTAATATACCACTGGATGAGAGATAGAGATTTTGTTTACAAGGGGAATCTCAAGAACTAACAGACTATCATTGGTTTGATACGGTAAAGAAAACAAGTGTTAATAGATCTAAAACCCCGAAGGGACCATCGAGTCATCATTTCTTAGACGGACGGTTACGTCCCCGGCGTCCTTTGAGTCCAAGTTAGGGACCCAGCCCTTCTATGGGACCTCCTCCTTTACCGTTGGGTGAGGTGATAAGAACAGACCTTTTAAGGTACCTGTCTCCTCGGATCGTCCGATGTCAGGCACCCTAACGTTTCTCAACCTGTGCGGACTCGTTGACTCGTGTCTGTGTAGAACTGAAAAAGGGTAGAAGAACGAAAGTTGGAAAGTTCCGTGAATGTACAAAAAAATTAACTTCATATGAACTAAATGAATATACAAAATATAATTAAAGTTCACATGTTGTATCACTAAGTTTAAAAATATCTAATACGAGGTGAATATCAATAATATTTTATAACCGATATAAGGGAGACGACATGTTATATAGGAACATCGAAAAAATAAAATATGGATAATCAAAGATTGAGAATTAGGAGATGGGGACAAACGGACGGGGGGGAGTGGGGGTGGTGAAAGGAGAGGAGCGACCAATGGTGATCAAGAGATATAGACAGAAAACAACGAACAAAACCGGGTTGGTGTGTCGAATGTCTTGGAATCAGGGACTGGTCCCTAGTTTGGGACCGGGTGTCGTCACTTGTACGACTTAGGATTGGTTGACCTGGTGGTCCCTTAAGGGGTTTACTCAGAAAAAACACAATATGAATGATCAAACTATAAAAATTCTAAGGTGTATTCACTGTAGTATGTTATGAACAGAAAGAGACAGACTGAATGAAGTGACTTGTATCATAAGAGATCTAGGTAGGTGCGACGACGTTTACCGTCTTAAAGTAAGAAAAAATACCGATTATAAGTATATATATATATATATAGTGTAGAGAAATAGGTAAGTAGACAGCTACCTAAGTACCCAAGGAAGGTGTAGAATCGTCAATATTTATTATGACGATACTTGTAACCTCACGCACATAGAAAAGTTCAACCACAAAAGGAAACAAGGTCGAGATACAGGTCCTCACCCTAACGACCTAGTATACCATTCGACTAAAATCAAAAACTCCTTCGAAGTATGGGCAAAAGGTGTCACCGATGTGGTTACATGTCAGGGTGGTTGTCGTGTGTCCACAAGGGAAAAGAAAATAACGAATATCTGAAAATCTAGTGTCGGTAAGACTGACCACACTTTACCANGGTAAAAAACTAACCCAGCAAATAAAAAGACCTTAACTCGACGTATTCAACGAACATATAAAAACTCTAATCAACAAACAGTCAACGAAGTAAACGATAATAAAAGAGGGTAAGACTTCCGACAGAAAAGTGGAACGAATATCAAAGGAAACAACCCATCTTCGAAAATTCAAATTAATCCAGGGTAAACAAATAAAAACGAAAATAAAGGTCATAAAACCCTCCACCTAGTATCTCCTAGGACGACACTAAATACAGTCGCTCACAAAACGGATACAAGAGGAGATCCTCAAAATATCAAAGACCAGAATGTACATCTAGAAATTAGGTAAAACTCAAATAAAAACACACACCACAATCTTTCACAAGATCAAAGTAGGAAAATGTTCACCAACTGGTCAAAAGGGTCGTGGTGAACAATTTCTCTAACAGAAATGAGGTAACATATAAGAACGGAGGAAACAGTTTCTATTCCACAGTTATCTACGCACCCAATACAGACCCGAAAGATAAAACAAGGTAACTAGATATACAGACAGAAACACGGTCATGGTATGACAGAACTACTGACACCGAAACATCATCTCGGACTTCAGTCCGTCCAACTAAGGAGGTCAAGGTAAGAAGAAAGAGTTCTAACGAAACCCTGAAAAGTAAATCTCTCTTACTTCGTTATGACAACGTCATGGTCACTTTAGAGTCACGTCGCCCTCCTCCCCGGCTTTATGTCCGGTCTAAGTCTTGAAACAGGGACCCCCACCCCCCTTCCCGTTCTAGTGATTCTGGTGAGGGGACTCTGAGCCCTGTCACGTAGATGGATTCTGACTCCGAATTGGTCTTACTGTCTCTTACCTGGGGTTGGTGTGGAGGAGGACGGAGTGGACCGATTTTGTGACTCATTGTTCGTTGAACGTTCTCACAGTAAGAGTCTCGGTCGTGCTTCGACTTTATCCTCGTCAACAACCGCCCTTTTTTTTGGACTATTTGGGTCGAGGCGGGATTTGTGTCTGTGATAAAGACAAAACTCCTACCTTAAATTTTAAGTACCACGTGAGTTCTGGTTGGTGTCGTTAGTAGTTGGTCAGTGGGGTTTGAGTCGGGACGAGACTTTATCTAAATGTGTTTGAGTTTCGGATCGTCTTCCTTTCCACTCGGTAAAGGTCCCCATTTTTTTCGATGAATGACCGAGACCAAGGAACACAAAGAGTGACTTATCTCGATATTTTCGACATTTCATTCATTTCTAACCCTTTCTAAAGCTCCCGGTGTAATGGTTAGTACTCAAATGACCGTAAAAAAAGGAGGTAGTTTATAAGGACCAATTGGTCCTTTATTCGTGATTCCACGTCTCTCTGTCTCGAAGTCTTCTTTGAAAGATTTAAACCGAACTACGCACACTTTCCCTTGAACGTTACAAGTCTTCTCCACGTCTTTAGGGGTCCCAAAAAACAAAAAAAAAAAAGGAAAGAAAAAAAAAAAAAAAAATAACAAAAAGTGGGACCGGGGATTCTTTAAGATACGAGAACTGCCGACGTTGATCATGTCCTTAATCTTCCTTAGTTCTGGGACTTCCTTACCTTTAGAAGGAGCACCCCATATCGACATGAAAATACTCTCATTCACCTGGGGACGGTAGGAGGTAAAGAAAGAAACAAGACGGTGACCGGGACTTATACCTACGTCAACACCTTCACGGATCTCCTCGTCCCATTGGCTTCGGGAACGAAAATCCACAAAACTTCTTTGTCTTCTATGAGTCCTCTAATGTCCTTTTTCTTGAGTCCTTTCTCTTGGGTATTTCAATAAACCAATGAGGATCCGAGTGGAGATTCGTACATACCTTAGGATAAATTGTGTGGAACCCTCTTTACTTGTTTATGTGGTGAGGGATCCAGGGTCTGATCGGTGATCCACCATGTACCCGTCCCTTCAATGACTTATTTGACGTTTCGAAATCTTTAACATGACTGTAACCTTGGTGGTAGGTGTATTCTGTCTACCTTGAAAATTTGGACTTGGATTGGTAAAGTTACTGAAAATTTTTGTTTTATAGTTGGAAAAGGTCACCTAAATTTGTTCTGGGTTCTCAGGATATTATGTTATAACTTTTACAGGTTATCTATTAGGTTTTAATAAATCGTAGAGTGTGCGATCGTTTCATTACGAGTTTTAAGAGGATCGGTCCAAAGTTGTCATGTACTTGGCACTTGAAGGTGTACAAGTTCGACCTAAATCTTTTCCGTCTCCTTGGTCTCTAGTTTAACGGTTGTAGACAACCTAGTATCTTTTTCATTCTTTTAAGGTTTTTTTTTTATATGAAGATGAAATAACTAATATGGTTTCGGAAGTTGACACATCTAGTGTTCTTTGATACCTTTTAAGAAGTTGTTTACCCTTATGGTCTGGTGATGGACGAAGGACTCTTTAGACATACGTCCAGTTCTTCGTTGTAAATTTGGTCTGTACCCTGTTCCTGACCTAGGTTTAACCTTTTCCTCATGTAGTTCCGGCAAATAACAGTAGGACGAATAAATTGAAGATGTGTCTCATGTAGTACGCTTTACGGTGCAATCTACTTCGTGTTTGATCTTAATTCTAAAGGTCCTCTTTATATTTATTGGAGTCTATCCGTCTACTGTGGTGGAAATACCGTCTTTCACTTCTCGTTGACTTTTCGGAGAACTACTTTCACGTTTTCCTCTCACCTTTTCGACCGAATTTTGAGTTGTAAGTTTTTTGTTTCTAGTACCGTACGTCAAGGTAGGGAAGTACCGTTTATCAACCCCTTTGTTACCTTTGTCCCTGTCTGAAATAAAAACCCCCCGAGGTTTTGACGTCTACCACTGACGTCGGTACTTTAATTTTCTACGAACGAAGAACCTTTCTTTCAATACTGGTCGAATCTGTCATATAATTTTTCATCTCTGCAATGAAACGGTTGTTTCCGAGTAGATCAGTTTCGATACCAAAAAGGACATCAGTACATACCTACACTCTCGACCTGATATTTCTTTCGACTCGTTGTTTCTTAACTACGAAAACTTGACACCACAACCTCTTCTGAGAACTCTCAGGGAACTTGACGTTTCCCTAGTTTGGCTAGTTAGGATTTCCTTTAGTCAGGACTTGTAAGTGACCTTCCTGACTACAACTTCGACTTCCGAAGTCATGAAACCGGCGGACTACACTTCTAGACTGAGTAACCTTTTCTGGGACTACGACTCTTTCTAACTTCCTTCCTCTTCTTCCCCTGGTGTCTCCTACTCTACCAACCTACCGTAGTGACTAAGTTACCTGTACTCAAACTCGTCCGAGGTCCTCAACCACTACCTGTCCCTTGGGACCTCACAACGTCAGGTACCCGAGTGTTCGTCAACCTGTGCTGACTCACTCACTTGATCTTTGACCTACTTCCTTTTCCTTTTATTGTTAAGCATTCCCTTTTCTGATAGGTGTCTGAGGTTAAGATTTTACTTTATTTACAACCTTAATAGACTGTTTCTGAATAAAAAATGTAAAGAAACCATACAAAAGTTCTATCGTTCATTAATTTTATATTTTATGAATCATACGTGTACATATGTACCTACATGGTCACTATAAAAGAGGTGTTTAAGTGACTACAAGAACTTCTTCTCGTTTTTGTACTCACCTTCGAGAGAACGTAAAACAACTAAGTGTATCATTTCTAGTTTCTAATGAGATACGTAGATTTTTTAAGAGAGACATTTATTTAGTAAATTATAAAAAAGTTTTAAAAATTTGGAACTGATGTGAAATTGACAAGGTTTTTGTAGGTAAGAGTCAACTGTTTGTCGAACATTATCCGTAGGATTAGAAAGGATAAAGACATTGAATGAAACATAACTTACTGTTTCCAGAATGTTATCCTTAACAAGGGAGAAGATATTTCAACCCTATCCGTTCCATTAATACTAACTCCCTAAAACAACAACAATAGTAAAAAATTTTATAAAAAAGTGACCTCATATCAATAAAATGTTTCAACACAATTAAAGACGACATGTCGTTTCACTTAGTCAATATATACATATATAGGTGAGGAAAAATCTAAACGAAGGGTAAATCCAGTGACTACTTCTGAACTTTTGTCGATGATATCTTTAAGACGTCGTTTGTTAATACTTGTGGGAACTTTAACTACCTTTTCATTTTTCGGAGTCGTTTCTTTATCTGCTCTATTTCTTCTGACTTTATCTTTGAAAAATTCTCTTCTTATACTATTGACTTTATTTTTTGAGTGATCTACCCGAATTATAGTCTTACATCTACTGTCTCTTTTCTCGTTACTTGAACTTCTGTCTCGTTATCTTTAATAGGTTAAAATTGTTGTCTCTTTTTACATAACTTTTTCCACATGTCTCGGAGTCCCTACTATTGGTTTCAAGACTGTAGACAAAGGAAAGAAAGGATCCCCTCTTAAGAAAGATGGACCCTTTTAAAGGAGAGCTATGACCCATGACTCGTTACGGACTCGTTAATAACGAAGTCCCTACCCTACGACATTCGTTTTACGTTGGTAAGAGGGAAGAGGAAAAATTCTTTTTTTAAAAAAAAGGAAAAAACAACTGCATCACCCGAGGGGACTACCGAGTCCCCATTTTTTAGACGGACGGTTCCGTCCTCTGGGTCCTCTGAACACAAACTAAAGACAAACTAGGGATCTAGTCCTGCTGGGGGACCTCTTCCTTTACCGTTGGGCGAGGTCATAAGAACGGACCCTCTAGGGTACCTGTCTCTTCAGACCGCCCGATATCTGGTGTCCCAGCGTTTCTCAGGCTGTACTGAATCTCTCATTTGTTGCTTATCAGCTAAATGTTACAATACAATCAAAGACCACATGTCGTTTCACTAAGTCAAAATAAGTATAAATATACACACCATAGTGAATATATACCTTAGATTTTATACCGTGTTTACTTGAATTAATGTTTTGTCTTTGTTCGAGTGTTTATGTCTTTTGTTTGAATGCCAAGAGAAGAAAAGAATCCACCAAGAGAGTCCACCATAAGGTAACACAACGAGTTCGAAAGAACGAGTCTAAAACATTCACCTGAGGTTTCGAGGGGGTCTCGACAAAAACAAGTGTCTATTGACGGATTAATAACAGGAAACATCCCCCTGTCTCTGACCACAGAGGATCCAGTAACAAAATAACTGTAGTACGATATAGGTATACAAAACTGGACAGTATAAAAGTAAAAAGTCAAGTTTTATAAAAGATAAAGGATAGTACTAAAGTAAAACTGGGTACCAAGGAATCTTAATGGAATAAAAATTAATATATACCTATTAAAAGATCGATAAAGTAAAATAAAAGATCAAATAAAGGTGTCACCAGCGAAACTTAAAGGTGAGATCAGTCAAACTAAAGTTAAATAACTGTAAGTAACGCCCAGGTCAGGGACCCAACCGTTCTAGGGGACCTCCTCCTGTACCGTTGAGTGAGGTCATGAGAATGGACCTTTCAGGGTACTTGACTCCTCGGACCACCCGATGTCAGGCGTCCCAGCGTTTCTCAACCTGTACAGACTTCACTAACTCGTGTGTGCGTGTACGACCCCCGTCCCCCATCATATAAGGTGTCTTTACGATTTAAGGAACAATAAATAAAAACCGACGTCAGCCAGAAACAACGATGTGAACCCGAGAGAGATCGACACCTGTCACCACTGGTGAGAGATCAACACAACTCGTCCGAAGAGTAACACCGCCGAAGAGAACAACTTCTCGGGCCGGAGATCCACGTCCCCGCAGTCATCAACACCGAGTACCTGAATAATGGGACTCCGTACACCTTAGAAGGATCTGGTCCCTAACTTGAGTACAAGGGACGTAACCGTCCTCCTAGGAATTGTTGACCTGGTGGTTCTTCAGGACTTAAGAAAGACTATATTCAGCTCATCAGTGAAAAACAAATACAACGAGTTTATAAGACAGAGAAACGACTAAAACACCCCCTCCCTCGTCTGTGTAGTAGAATAAATAGTCAATGACTTTCTTCCTACAATTTTGACAGACGACTAGTTAGTACGAAGACCGGTACCGTCCGATCAAACGAATCCTGGTTAGGAGGGTCATTTCGGTTTTACTCTAGGGGACCCCCCGAGAGTCATGTGTAGAAACTCATGGTTAGTGGTGGGTAAAGGTCTCGCCCAACTGAGGTGCGAAACTTCGATCTATTGGTCCACGTTTCCGACAAAGTCACACAAGGATCGTGTGGGGCCCCATTTACTCTCACAAGAGAGACTTTTCACTAAGGTCTCTAAAAAGAGTTGAAAGAAAAAGAGATTAGTGAGTTGTCACTGATCAAGTAACCAAAACAGGATTCCGTTAGTGGGGGACGAACAGGTCCTTTTGTAATTCCTGGACAGGAGGTAATACGTAGAGTGAATTACGAAAAAGACGTGTGACGGGGAGAGATTGAGATAAGGGGTGGTCTGGGGAAGGAACTTCGTGTAGAAACAGGGGACTGTGTCTATATGAGGTCATTTGAGTTCATGTCTGCACAAACCTCTTACTCCAGACGTATAAGTAAGTAGGAGTTCAACGGGTCACTTAAACCTAGCCAAGTCAGTGGACAATCACGGACAAACAAGAGGAAATGATTAAAACCGTTTGTCCTACCCTACCAACCTACCGTAGTGGCTAAATTACGTGTACTTGAACCCGGTTGAGACCTTCCCTGTACCTCCAGACCGAGCGACGTCAGACGCCCCAGCGTTTCTCAATCTGTGCTGAATCGTTAACTTGTTGTTGAATAAGAGACGTCCGAAATACCCGTATTGTCCGGTCTAGTTTTACCTTTTCAACGTTTAATCTTTACGATCCCAGTATCTTAAATTATGGTTTAAGTACTAGGTTGGGAAAGCCGTTTGAGTAGACAACGATAACCTCCGTCCCCCTCCAATCCCATCGTCCGAAGGCACAGAAAGTTCCAGGGAGAGGAGAGGGGGGTTCAGATATAAATTAGATGAGTACCTCCCTTTTATTGATAGTAAACCCCGTAAGGTTAAGGAGAGATAGGAAGTTCTATCCTGGTTCGTAGAGAAGAACGTCCTTCAGACTAATGTAGATGGGTATGGTTGATGGGACAGAAGACATGAAATAACGTGACTAACAGACAGACAGGTAACCGGGGAAGAACAGTACGGAGTAAGACCAAAGGTGGACAAACCCGGTATGGAGGAAGGAACCCATTTTACGATTGTCTATCACAAACACTGTGGGAGTAAATACATCTCGCCGGAACGGTGGTAGGACCCGTGTACCATCCGATGGTGGGAGGTTTTCAGCGAATACTAAAGATTCTCATAAATGTAGACTTTTATAGGGACATCTACGGTTTACTAACTTATTCATTACCATTGTGTAATCCATAACAAGTCCTTCTCTTGAACCCCTCCGGTCCCCATAAAGGAAAGTAAGATCTGGTGACCACGATAGGGGAAATCCATTCTAACATTAAAGTACACACACGTAAACACCGGATGAGAAAAACTGAGGTACCTGACAGTCCTCGGGCAGTTTAAGGAGACAGGTACTTTCAGAGGTCCGTTATTATGACCTCACCCAACGGTAAAGGATGAGGTCCCCTAGAAGGGTTGGATCCCTAGTTTGGGTTCAGAGAACGTAGAGGGCGGAACCGTCCGTCTAAGAAATGGTTGACACGGTGGACCCTTCGAGTACTTGATCAATTTAGTGTCCGGACTCTAATATCCTCTTTCCGATATGGTTCAATACCCCTAGAGTCTCCTTGCCACAAAAGACACCGGTATTCTTGTAGGGTCCCTCCAACCAGGTACCTGTTTCTTCTCATCTTAGGTCTTTAGAACCGCTTCCTGTAGTTCGGGGATTTCCTCTTCCTCCATCCCCCTAGGTCTGACCCTCCGTCCTCGAAGAGACCACCAGGTCACCAATCCGGAGACACGAAGGTGACGTCTTCTATGGTCAAGGTAGTCACCAACCTCTCGACTCGAGGGTGTATCACGTTCTACACTAGTCTTTTTTTTGTTTTGTTTTGACCCTCCGTCTTCAAATCTCGAACATATTTCACCCCACCCCTATCAGTCGCTTGTTATACCCGTAATGCCTTCTTCTTTGTCTACAGAGGAAATGACAGTGTCGCATAAACAGTTCCTTAATTTCGCCAATTGTATTGTCGAATCCCTTCTCCCAACCGTCCACCTGCAACGGGACCCGGGTGGGAGGAGTGGGGGTGGGTCTCGACTCAGTCCTTCTACTAGGACGATGTCCAGTGCCGTGTAAGAAGGTTCCGGAGGGTCCATAGGAGGCTGAGAGTGCCCACGAAACACCCGACTTGCCACCTGTCCTACAACGACTAAAACACCAGACATAACGACGAGTGATCCTCTCTCCTCGCCATCCATGAGTCAGTAGTGTGTTAGGTCTCTGTTGTCTAGAAGGGTTTGGTATCCCCGTGCCTACGCAAGACGCCACATCCCTTTCCGGCGTGTTCCGAAGAGGTCCCTACAAAATTCAGTCGGTACTCGTTCCTCTGTATTTACAGTCTGGAGGACTTCAGACCTACTTAGTCCATCCGGGTGTTCGTCTGTCACCCCTGAGTCTGTTTATTTCTCCGTCCCCTCGGGTCCAAACTAATCTATAACCTTGACCCTCCCCTCCCCTCCCCTCCACCTCAGAGGACGACAGACAGAGGAGCGTTAAACCTTAGGTATCAGAAAACCAAAAGGAAAAAATTTTTTAGAAAACCGACATGGAACCCCGTGCACCCTAGAATAGAGGAGCTAGTACCTAGGGGTAAGGGGGACACAACTTTTGCGTCTCAAAATTGATGACCTGACGGTCCCTGCAGGGTCCTCAGGTGTCAGGAACTCTTGGTTTACCGTTCCGTTCCTTCCCACGCAGAATCTGGGATGGCAAGCCGAAGTCTTCGTACGTCTGTAGAGGCGTCTTCCGCGACGTCGTCACTACTGGCTCGACCGTGAGGCACACTTCGAACGTGAACTGCCGTGTGACGAGTAATCACCCCGAGAACAACGTCCCAAAGTCAAAGTCGAAATCGAGTTGAATCTTCTCGTGTACTCATGACTGAGGGTCTTCTTCTCACAAGGGTCATAATAGTCGAGGAGGTTCTGGGGTCCTGGATGAGGTGAGTAAAGAGAAGAAGGAGAGGGACGGGCCCCCAGATCCACCTGAAGGATCCCGGGTCTGAGTTCTAGGACGAGGGTGGGGACGGGGGTTGTTTGGGTCGGTGGGACTTCAGTGGGGACACCTTGAATTTGAGTGTCTTGGACCCAGGACTTTGGGTTCAAAGTCTTGTTTCTTAGGGTTCTCTAGAGGGTCAGAGGGTGAGAGCAAAATGTCTCACTCCCCTTGGCCCAGGGTCTCGTCTCTGAGGTGACAAGGTGGAGACCACCTTTGCCGGGAGGTGTGGATCAAGAAGGGATCTTTGTAGATAGTGATCAATAAGTGGTGAGGAGAGGGGAGTTAAGATAACTAAAGTTAAAAAAATGTGGTCACCAAGATTTCAAGAGAAGTACCTCGTCTTAAAAAAATGACCGGAATTCAGAACCTTATAGATCCGAATAAAAGGGGAGCTAGATAAAAAATAAATAAAAAAGTAACCTCATCTTAACGAAATGTTACAACACAATCAAAGACGACGTGTTGTCACACTTAGTCAATATACACTTGTATATAGAGGAGGGAGAACCCGGAGGGACAGTGAAGGGGGGCTAAGGTGGGGAGATCCAGTAGTGTCTCGTGGTGGAGTTCGACGGACAAGATACGTCGTCGAAGGGTGATCCATAGACAGAATGTGTACCATGACATAAATACGGTTACGATAAGAAGGTTGAGTAGGGTGAAAGAGTAAGGGGACGACACAAGTGTTTAAGGAAGAGATACAGACGTAGGGATTAGGACGGAACGTTAATCCTAGTAGTCATGGTAAAAAGATCTACTCGCACACAAAAAGAGAGGAGAGGTATGGATTACAAGACTTTATGAGTCTAGACATTTGTTTCCCGTATAAAGTTCTTTAATAATGGTCGGGAAAAGGTCAAACAACGAGTTGGAACTTTGAGGACTCTTGTATTTGAGGACCATCGAGTCCGATTCGAGATCTGGGGTACCTCTAAAAGTGACGATTCACGCGAGAGGACCTGTTTTTGAGATACACGTGTATAAATTTTTTATTAAGCAACATCGTAGTCTTCTGGGAGTTCTAACTCTTGTTTTGTAAGTCGGAAGGAGACGATAGGCCTGAAATTTTTTCTTGGTCACGAAGATAATGTCTGGGACTAAGAAGAGACGTTAACCTGGAAGAAGTAGAACTTCGGGTCGGGTTTATGGATGACATTCCACCTTCAAGTTTCCTTCTTAGATAAGAAAGAAAGGTCGAAGGACTTTGACCGTCCTAACGGTGCGTCCTCTCGTAGTCGTCGACCTCTGGGTTGTTGAAGTACTACGACTGGGACCTGTACACTTCCACTCGGACCGTCCCCTGGGTCGTGAACCCGGTCCAGGACGTCCCCGAGTTCGTCCCAAAGTCCCACCCCTCAACCCTCTGGTGCACTGACAGAGAGTCACGGGGTAGACCAAGACGGAGGAGAGACAGAAGTCGGTGGTGAGGACCCGACCCGTAACTACAGAGTACTTCGTGAACGGAGGAGAATATGAAATATATGAGGAGAGTAACATCTTTACCTAAGAAACGTGAAATAATTAAAAATAAAATCGTTAAACTTTTTGTGTCTTTCCATACTTCTTCACATTACTCCATAATAGTCAACTAATAGGTAATGGATCTATATCTATCTATGATCCCGAAAAATAGAAAGTATTTTCTCTCGACATTTGAGGGTTTAAAATTTTTAACATTAGGATACTATTTGACATTACCTTTTCTTATAAAAATTTACACACATACATATTGACTTAGTGAAACGGAATGTCACTAAATGTTGTAACATTTAGTTGATACTTCACTTCACTTCACTTTCAACGAGTCAGCACAGGCTGAGAAACACTATACAGTACCTTAAGAGGTCCGGTCTTATGACCTCACCCATCGGAAAGGGAAGAGGTCCCCTAGAAGGGTTGGGTCCCTGGTTTGGGTCCAGAGGGTGTAACATCCGCCTAAGAAATGGTCGACTCGGTGTTGCCTAAAATTTATTTTGAATGAAGTAATTAGGGGTTTTGTGAACAAATGTTCATAAAATTACAAATGTTCATAAAATTACAATTGTTCATAAAATAACTGTTTTTAGTCCGGGATCAAAGTACCACTCTCTCAAACTACCTTTCTTTCCTTAACGTCTTTATTACTAACTTTATCCTTAGAGGGACCAGGTCACCGATTCTGAGGTACGAGGGTTACGTCCCCCTGGGTACAAGTTAGGGACCAGTCCCTTGACATAAAGTGTACGACTTTGATTTCTAGAACGTACTACGTTGATTCTGGTCCACGTCGGTTTAGTTACATAAAAAATTTATATCATCACTAATTTTGTTACTAATATAAAGTTTTTGTTCTGTTGGTGTTACGGTAAAATTGACAATTCCGGAACGTCAATAAGGAGGAGGTTAAAATTCCGTATCGGATAAGATCAGAGGAGATCAAAACGACACGAAACTTCAAAGAATGAGACCAAATTGAAAAAGTAGATGGACTTAAAATATGAACCAACTCCCCCTATAGACTATAGAACGAGTCAGGAACACCTAGTACTCCACTGGAATTTTAACCTTCGTAGTGCAGTTCCTGTCACCTGGTTTTCCTCCGACCTAGAAGATATCAAAACACCATCTTCTAGAACAAGACCTATGGATTTAGAACTTAGAACACGGACTTTTTGTTAATTGTAGAGAATAAATTCGGTGGTAAAAGAAGAACCAGTGACAATGGATATCAACTTTTAGGTTTGACTATGGGATCGGCTTGATATATAATTCTAATCCCATCTTGCTTCCGTACTTTCGCGAGTTTTAAAAATTAAATAAAATAAATTAATCAAGAGTTTGTTAGAGAGACTCCTTCGGGGACAGTCCATATATATAATGGTTTTACTTCAACAATTCTTTTTCTTCACCCCAGATCCTTTGTCCTAGAGATTTGGCCCTTTTTCGTTTTATGGTGAGACCGCCACTTCCCTCTAGGGGTCCCCGTGGGCGAGGACTCCGACAAATGGGTTCGGGGACCGGGTAACAGGGAAAAGTAACAAGACTCGAGGTTTCGTGATCGGTCACACGATTCAGTGGAGTCAGTACAGGCTGAGAAACGTTGGGATGTCTGATGTCGGACGGTCCGAAGAGACAGGTACCCTAAGAGGTCCGTTCTGACGGTGTCAACCAACGGTAAAGGAAGAGGTCCCTAGAAGGACTGACTTCCTAACTTGGGTCCAGAGAACATAACGTCTACCTAAGAAATGACAGACTTGGTGGTCCTTTCGGGTTGTTGTCTCCAATAGTTCCCACGAACGAGGGCCCCGGTCTCACTATACCTCCGGTCGTAGAATCCAGAGTGAAGTCCTCAGACCAAAAAGTATTTATCCGTCCACTCTCTGACAGTACACAAGTGGTTTAGGTAAAAGGACAAGAATGACTCGTGTCTCGATCTGACATTAAGAACAGAAAAAACGGTTATCCACCCTGGTGTAATACCGTTTATCTTATAACCTCTCTTTATTATTTGAAGTGAAGATCCGGCCGGGAATTTTCGGAAGGTATACTCGGAGGTAGGATCGAAAGAAAAGGGTAGAAGACCGACCTACGTCTTCGTCGGGATCCTTTACTACCTCGATATCTACCCTCCTCGGTCCTGGGAACTTAGAACTGTACCTAGTAAGTAACTAGTGGGACTACATAATACTTATTCCTCTTTTAAATGACACAACTGGTGTATTCAAAAATTTTAATAAAAATTTGAATAAATAAATAAAGACCGACTCGACCCAGAAGCAACGACGTTTACCCCCGATGAGAGATCAACGTGGCACGCCCGAAGAGTAACACCACCAAGGAGAACAACGTCTCGTGTGCGAGATTCCGGACGCCCGAAGTCACCAACGTCGTGCGCTCTAGATCTCATGTACCGGGGGGTTCTAAAAATATTTGAGACGTAAAAACGATGTTGGTACTCGTACGGTCTGATTATGTACCCAGATTAACTTTCTGTCTCACCTCACGGACACGGGTACTACCCTACCCTTGTGAAAACCCCCGACAACTCCCAATATTACTTTCTTTACTTCGGTGTCCCTATTTGATGGTTGTGTGTGTCTTGCGAGTTCAACCACGTAGTCAAATAAACCGTTTCTGCACTCGGAAGAGTTCTAACTTTCCAGTTCCTTCCTGTCTTTAGGAGTCTACCTCGCTCACCCATAGGGTTGTCTCTTGGTCCGTCGGGAGAAGAACTGGTGTATCGGAGGTCGGGTGTGATCAACCTTCCTCCAGTCGATCTTTGATCCTAAAAATGAACTTAAATTTTCCAAGGGACCTTCTCTTTTCAATTCACCAATTTTCAGTGTCTTGAGACCCCCCGTAGGTAAGGGTTTGAATTGACGAGGAAATCAGGGTCAATTCGTGGTCCACGAAGGGACCACCGAGTCTCCAATTTCGTAGACGGACGTTACGCCCTCTGGACCCAAGCTGGGGACCCAACTCTTCTAGGGGACCTCTTCCTTTACCGGTGGGTGAGGTCATAAGAACGGACCTCTTAGGGTACCTGCCTCCTCAGACCACCCGATGTCAGGTGCCCCAGTGTTTCTCAGTCTGTACTGACTCACTGAATTGATTGAAAGATCAGGGTCAATTACCTTTGTCCTTCAGAAGGATCTTCCAGTCCTCAATGGACGAAAATTAGTTAAAGAGAGTTCTCTAAACGGTCAACTTGTCTGTTCATTTCTGCACCAGAGGAACCCGGACCGATTCTTTTCCCCGGTCACCTCTCCGGTCTAACTCCGTTATTAACCTTCCCCTCTACCCTGTTCCCTTCTTACTTGTTTAACTACCCACTACAACACCCCTTAACTTACTCTCACTTTTATATACACCGCCCGGGGGTACGACCAAAGAACCAAATGAAACGTCACTCACCGTCGGATCCACTCCCCCGTCCTCCTGCAACGGAATACGACGAATAAAGAAACTGGTCCCAAACCCACTACTATAGAAGACAGGGTCCAGTGTGGAAGACTTGCTCCTGTTCCTCGTCAATTCCTCCGTAGGGGTCCGGTTGGAAGGGTGGGGTTCGTTGAGTGAGTAGTAAGTACGTCTACAAAGGTGTCATCCAGGTCGTCGTACACACTAAACCTTTCCTTGTAAGGGAATTAAATCACGTAGAAAAATGTGTTATGGAATTACTACCTCCGACATGGGTCGTAACTAGTCACAGAAAATCAGGTAGACCTTAGTTCTCCCATCTTCAACCGTCACAGATAGGTGGGTGGTGAACCTGTTCTTTGGGAAAGAGTTCAACTTTTTAGGGACTCGAGATTCGGTGTCTCATAAAGAGACGGAAACTTCTCTTAGGGAGACACTTAGGATCGGGTACCGAAAAATGTCTTCTGGTAGGAATATACCGTACTGAAGGGAGAATGGTGTACAAGGGTGTCGTAACGTCCCGAAGCCCAAGACAGGTCCAACGGATTTCTACCCCGGAGTCTGTTGGGGTTGTGTCTACTGTGGTGAAGTGGTTCAGTTAAGGGTATATTGAAATCTAACGTTCCAGACGTTATCAGAGATCGAGGTTAAAGGTATGGGTCAAAAGTCTGACCTTTTGACACCCGAGTCTCCCTTTGAGACACAACCAGAAAAGAGGTAGGTTCCACCAGACTGTAACCGATGATAACATAGGACGATCCAATACCTTACACCCGTTTTCGTATAAGGGAAAGGTACATGGGTGATGCCGAAAGTCTCGACCCTTTCCTTCGAACTCTTCTACGGCCAAACCCTCGTCGGTTGGATTAGAAAGAACCTGTGGAGAACGAACTTCCTCCTGAGACAAGTAAATTTCCCACTAGGATCTTTACACCCGGGACTTAGACAATATGGTCTGTGGGGTCCGGACCCGTTTCGTGGGAGGAGGGACCGGTGTGGTGGATGTCTGTTCAAACAAGAACTCCGGAGGGTCGTGCCCGTCTTTGTAGTGTTCGAGTATCCACTCTTCGCACTCATCCTCTTAGGTCCCGAAGTACCAGCAAAGATGCACACATACCTAATCCGAAACCGTCTTTCGTCCAGAAAAGGGTTACGATGATCTCTGTCTGTCCTTAATTCCCCTGTCCCATCCTTTCTTTCTCTTTTACGAGCACTTATAGCACGACAAGAAGAGAATGAAAAGGAAAGGTGGGTGACCGTGGTTGTCGTTTGATCGGTTACCGAAGGGACCTGAAGAAGGGGTAAGTGTAATCGATGGGGAATGAAATACTTTAATGGAAAAAAAAAAAAAGTACGTAACAAAAAAAGACTAGTTTTTCGTTAAATAGAAGTCCAACATAACAATTTTGTTTTTTTATGTTTGTCCTCTCGAAGGGACCACCGAGTCACCATTTGTTAGGTGGATGGTTACGCCCTCTGTGCTCAAACTAGAGACCAGACCCTTCTGGGGTACCCGGTGCCTCGTTGATTCGTACATACGGTGTTGACAAACACGAGACCTCGGGTCCTCGACTTTGAGGATTCGGGTGTACGACGGTGATGACTTCGGACTTATGAGATCTCGGACACGAGTCGTTGTTCTCTTCGGTGACCTTACTCTTCAAGTACGTCATGTGGATCTCTCATCGGGGGTGAGTGGCTTTGTTCGGACGTGTCGTTGCTTCTGGGTCGTGTCGATTAAAAAACAAAAAAATTTCTCCTTTACCCACAATAGGTAATAAGGCGGTGGGTCTCTATTGACATATTACAGATGCGAAAATACAACACTGGTAATACAATACTTTAACCTTTTCATCTTGTGAACTTTATCAGACTAGACAATTCTTATGTCCATTGTCATACTATATCGCCTTCAAAATCAACTCTGGAATTCTGTTTCACCTACTCTATCTACTGAGTCGTCCTGAACTCTTTTCAACGACTGGTTTGAATCTTCGTTCTGAAAGTGTGTTGTAACACTTCGTTGATATGAGGTTATTTTTGATTATTTTAACAATTTTTGACTTTTTTTTTTAAAAAGTAGACGTATCTACTAGGTTTCAACTTCCTCAATCTCCTACAACGTCCTCTGACCAGTTTTGGAAACGGGTCTCTTCATCTGTACGACAGAAGATTAAGGTTCAACCCTCGTATTCGAGACGCCTACGATGAGTCTCAGAGGTCATACAGGGGGTTGCAAATGCCCCTGTGACATCTGAACGCAAGGTCAGTACCGACTTCTGAGACTTCCCATTCCTCACACAGATTTCACTGGACACCATCGTCTCTTCTCCCGATGTCAAACTCTTCATCGACTTAACATTTACCGGACTACGGTAAAACACAGAGGTTACTTGAGAACTTTAGTGGGTATTCTCTCCTGGTTTTCGGGTTACGGTCGGTCACTAGTGTAGATGACACATTCTTGAAAGGGTCAGAGAGAATCACCAGGAAGGAGGGAGATGATGAGTCCCCGGTCTTTGAAAAAATTTTGTCAACCCCCACCTCCTTGTCTTAGTGCTCTTGGGTTCTCTTTCTACAACCGGTGTAGGAGAAGGTGTCGACCTCGGAGACTCTTTTTCCTCCTAGGTGTCAAGATTTGTCAAATCCTTCAACACCGATTAAAACACCCGGACATGTAAAATTACTAATCCAACTCTTTTACAAAACACTGATTTCAGTGTCTTCAATACCCTTCCATGGTTTCAAAAGGACTTCTTCGTTCCTTTTTTGATCGACAAAGGACTTATCTTATTTTAGATAAGACTTATTTATCTAAGACTTATTTTAGCTTGTCTTGTCCCCCTCTGTTTTTATTATACTAGTGTAGTGCGTTCAGTACGGTTGTTATGTTTCTATTTATAATGCTAGTAAGGGGTACAGTACTTCTTTTGTCCGTTTTTAGGTATGTAAACATCTCAACGGTAAGATCAGTTCGTTCTCTTATTCGTTTATGTATAAACTATCATTCGTGAGTCCTCTTTTGTTTCGTCGGCTTTTTACTACTCTATCGGACGACTGTTGACCGTCGACTCCCCACCCCCTTCAACCTGTACCCCCCTCCTCTGAATTAATCTTCAGGGGCGGGAGAGGGTAGACGAAGGAAGTAGGAAATAGACGACAGAACGAGCGAATTTTGGTTTGTCCTTCTTTTTATTTTCTTAGATTCTTTTCCCATTTTAAGACTATAGTGCTTATTGTATCATTGTTCCATCTCCAATAAAAAGAGGGACTTTCAGAAACAAATCTTTAAAAAGTTAGGTCGTCTTCTGATGTGACAGGCTATACCACCGGTGACCCTGGATACTGATATATTTAATTAATTGAATTTCACGTTCTATTTGTTGTTTTAAAATGACACATCGAGTCCCTTAATATGGGTCATAGAACTACCTTATATTGGAATTTTTTTTTTTTTTTTTGATACGACATATGGACTTTGATTGTGTGACAGTAGTTAGTTGATATGAAGTTAATTTTTAATTTGAATTCAAATCAAAGGTCCGTAAAGTCCGAAGTTATAGGTGTACTTCGATCACCGATAAGATAACCTATCCAATCTACATCTTACAGAGGTAGTAGTGTCTTTTAAGATACTTTGGTGAGAGGAACCTTACTTTTTTGTACGGAAACGAATTTTCGTTCCGATCATGATCTCTAATAAATTTTCCACACCTTAAAAAGTTTCCCTAGAAACTTTTGAGTAACAGGTGAGTCTTATGCACTTTAAACCTTCAACGTTTTTACGTGTAAAATCCGTACACTTAGGGATCTACGTAACTGAATCTCCGTTTAACCTAAATCCTCTACTCTCTGTCATTCTCTTCCTCTAATTACTTTCTTCTCCTCTCTTTTTCGGGAATTTTCCGTTTTTTTTTCGATGAAGGAACCGCCAGGTCCCCAATTCCGTGACACGAATGTGACGTCCCTCGTACCCAAGTTAGGACCAACCCCTTGATTCTAGGGTGTACGGGGTACCGTCTTAGTTTTTTGACTTTTCCATTTTCTAGTCTACAGACCCCAGAAGGTGAGTCTACGAATATAGACGAGAGGTTGGTACAGGTAAGTCTTGGGTGTAAGAACGGTCGGACGAAGTCGTCCCGTACCCCTCCCGTTTAACACTTCAAGTGGAGGACGGTGTAACCCGTTATAAATATGGTTTCCTATGTTGAATTGACCACTTCGAGGTTCGGTTTCCTCGTGAGAGAATCTCGTGTCAACCGAAGGTCTTTAGGACATTTAGTGAGTGTAAAAAACACGTGACCTTTCGGTCGACTCTCACCATTCTAAGGGTCAGGAACCAGGCCCGAGTCACAAGAAGACTAGGAGGTTTCCGTCGTCGTGTATCGTTCTGTCCATACATTACTCCTACGAGACAATTGGTGAATATCCGTCCCCACTCCGTATTCTCTTGACCCACCTCAACCCGTACCTAACCCTGGCTGGAGACTTAAGAACTGTGGGGGCGGAAAACGTGTGTCTTCCTCCTTCTGTCTGTGTTATTTAAGTTTCGTTATCCAAGTTACTTCGACAAATAAACACAAGTTTTTATCGTAAGATCTGCGTTCAAACGGTCTCGAAACTCTAGACGAGTAAATTTCTCGGGGTAAGAAGCAGGACAAGAGACTCAAAGAGTGAACAGGGATCTCCCGAACAAGTCCTAGGACCCCAACGGGGTCAAGGGAAGAAACGTGTGGAGTCCACATGATTTACTAGGGTCCCTCCTTTTCATAGTAGGGTGGGTCCGACACATGGTGAGTGTATGTCTCCAGACCCACTTAGAAAACAGGTACTACTGTGTCCTACATACCGTTACTTTACCAGAGATCCGTAGTGTTTCTGTGTTTTGATGACGGGGGAGGGGGTCTAAGTCCCAGGACCCGAAAGATCTACAGTTTCCTCTCTTGTCCCCGAAAGATCAGTCCCTATAACAGTACAACAAATGAGAGACGAGGAAAATGGCTCTCGTGTAGTTTTGTCAAGGGTACGGGAGATATAGTTGAAAGAATAAGCATGGAGTCCGTCATTAGGGGTAAATTGTCCTTCTTACAACTGTAGTGACCCGTCCTTTGAGTGGACTCGTTCGGTGTTTATTTTCGAGTGCGGAGTTTTGGGAATGGAGGTGGATGGAGACTTCCATAGACTCACCTCACAGACGTCATTGTCCGACTCAAAAAAATAGACCGAAGAAGGATGACCCTCTCAAACGCCCTCCACCCCCGTCCTCTCCCGTCCCCGGACATCAGACCTTGTCCCCCGTCTTCTCCTCTTTTTCAGTCAAGTTTCCGGCCCTTGAATTTCCACTAAAACCAACGTCGGGTAGAAAGTAAGGGTGAGTCCTTGCATGACCAGTGTAGCGTCGTAGAAACTATAAGTGGGTAGGTCTTCAGGACCTAAAAGAAACTACATTCTTCACAGAGGACGATTCGGTCCTTCTTGTGATACATGGATGAGTGAAAGAGTGGGTGTTTAAGGTCGACGAAATGAAATTTTCTTTTTCTTTTTTTCCTAAAGACTTATTTTTACAAGTTGTCTTATAACAGATCTATAAGTCATTAATTACATTATGTCTACGAACTGTTATCCGTAAATACAATTCACTCCCGACGCGTTAATACTCTTTAGTGTAAAACATTTTATAAATGTTATAAGTAACTCTCACCTCTCCTACCCATTGTTTTCGACCCGCTAAGTTTTACACTCTTCTGTTTCTTAACATGTATCATTTATACGTTTCTTTGATCTTTCTGTCATATTGTCCCGGGTACAATTAAGGTCCGTCACTCTACTAGTAGAAAAAATTGAGAAACAGAGAAAAGAATATTTAATAAAACATTAATCTTTTATCTTTATCAATGTAGCAGGTCTTTTTTTTTTGTTTGAAGACAAGTGTCTTCTCCTTCTAATCGACACTCTCCTCCTGGCCGGGACACCCTCGGGGTCACAGAGTCCTCACCCGGGACCACTCCCCGTCCGGTCCACTCCTCTGTTCGTGAGGAACGAGACGGGGCCGAACCGGTCCTCTCCGTCGCTCCTCGGGTCCTGGTCGAAGGAAGGAGGGAAGGCAGAGGGGTGCGTCGAGAGGTCCCCGCAGGCCCGGTCTGCCTCGCGAGCGGTGCGACGGTCGGTACTCTCGGGTCCGAGACGACCGGGAGGACGAGGAGACGCAAGACGACGAAGTCCGGGCCCCTCCCGTCGTGTCGGTCTTCTGCTTGGCATCCACCTCCCTTCCCGAGCTCCCCCGCCCCCCACCCTCACCCCCACCCCCTCCCCCGGGCCTCCCCCACTCTCCCTACTGCGCAGGTCAGATTCCTCCTGGGCCCTCAAGTTTGAAAGGTCGTGTAGGATAAGCCTGGTGTCGTGATACTTCTGAGACCAAGAAGGGTTTGGTGGCAGGAGGTCGGAGAAATAGACCGAGACCCTTCTCACTACCCCCACCTCCCCCTTTGACGTAGAAAAGTAAGGGGTCGGGGGTTTAGGTCTCTGTTGCACCATGGATGTTGTCCCTTTCTATGTGGACTCGCTCTTAGTCCACCCTTTTGTTTGTCGATAAGAAACCAAATACGTGTGTCCACTGTCCATTTGTGAGGCTCTGTAAGTCCCCTCATCCACATCGTACTTTCATGTACCCTCTCGTTCTAACCCCCACGTTCCCAGTTCCATT
>SJYO01045292.1:56165216-56187471 GCA_006410555.1 Capra ibex
GTGTAGTCGGACTTGGTTTACAAGGAGGGAGACCTAATTTTTTTCTTCTTTCTACTCCGGTATTCCTTTCCAACCCTGGCGCGTCAATTTCCTTCCCGGACCTCAGAGTCCCCAGTGTCCGGCCCGGGGTAAGGTACTCGTCGGACAACCACCACGACCTCACCCCTGTCGTGTCCTGAGTGAGAGGCGCCTGGCAGGGTGACCCTACGCCTCTCCCCTCGTGTCTCCTTTGGAGGAGGTTCGTCTGGTGCTGAAGAGGGAGAGGAAACTGGAACCTGTACAGTAGAGTGAAGGAACCCTAAGTGAAAGAAACAACGTTTCTCTGTCACTGGACTTGGAGAGTTCCTGTTACTCGTCCTACCCTACTCCCACCTGGTTCAAATCCTTCCCAGGAAGAACCCCCGGAGGGGAAGACACGGCGTCCCAGGTCGGAGGGCCGTAGAGTACAACTTGAACCGGGAAACACCGAGGACCACTCCGTGCAAGAGGACTCCTGGTCCTCCACGGCGTGTGCTCGTCCAGGAGAGGGAGAGGGTCCTCAGGACCAAGTCACTCGTCTCCTTGTCCCCCCGACCCGAGAGTCCCCGGACCGTCCCTCCGTCCTCCCTCCACCCCTCCCCCTCGTCTCTTCGAACTGTACCCCTCTCTAGTCTCTGGGCCTGGGTCTTTCCGCCCCCGGGAGACCCCAGACACGGTCGAAGAGGTACTAGTGTCCGTGACCCTCACTTGATCCGTCCGGGAAGGTGTAAACAAGACCAAATAAACTGTCCCTGTCCAACAAGTCTATGACCGACCTGTCCCACCGCGAGGACAACTGTAGGAACACAGGTCCCAGTCCAGGAATAGAAGTCGGCGTCCGTGTCACAGACACCTCTGCCAACACCCCCGCCCCCTACCCCCCAGTCCTACGTGCCGGGGTCCGAGAGACTGAGTGTCCTGTAAGTACGTTTACAAGGGCGTCTTCCAACTTGTCGTATACCATAAAACACCTGTCACGGCCTTCATACTTGTTACCAAGGGTGTTCATTTGAGGGACCCGGCGAAGCATGTCCGAAATCGAAACTCCAGATTTTTCTCGTCCTCCTCTTCGTTCCAGTTACCTTGGTCCGAGGAGTCTCGTGAGTAGAGCTCCACTTTCGGAGGCGTCTCTGGACTCTGGAGTTTTAGATGAGTCCTCTGTGATCCTGAAAAGGCCCTTGAGTGGAGGCGGGAAGTGGTCTGGGACCCCTACCATCATAGAATTTGGGGTGAGGAGGATGAGAAGGGGTCATCTGGAGCTACGGACCTGAAGGACCTGAGGGAGGTATTAGGACGTTGTCCTGACGCAGAGGGTATAATCAGTACCGGAACCGGTTTAGTGGAGGTGTCTTGGACGTGGGCTAGGGACTCTTGAGGTGTTTCCGGTCCTACTGGACGATTGAGAGGGAACGAGAGGTGTTAGTGCCCCTGGTCTCTCCTTCTACTTGAACGGGGAAGTAGTAGAGAGAGGAGAGTCCGACGGTGATAGACGTGGTAGGGACGGCGAAGGGTCGTTTTATCGTGGGAGTCACAAAGGGAAGGTGAGAGTGGTAGGACGAGGGAGACTCTATTTAAATGGAACTGGGAACGTGGGGGTTAGAACGAGAGGGTACATGAAAGTACGATGTGGATGAGGGGACTTACAGAGCCTCACAAATGGACAGTGGACACACGTATTTGGTTTCTTATCGACAAACAAAAGGGTGGACTAAGAGCGAGTCCACATAGAAAGGGACAACATCCATGGTGCAACAGAGACCTAAACCCCCGACCCCTTACTTTTCTACGTCAAAGGGGGAGGTGGGGGTAGTGAGAAGGGTCTCGGTCTATTTCTCCGACCTCCTGCCACCAAACCCTTCTTGGTCTCAGAAGTATCACGACACCAGGCTTATCCTACACGACCTTTCAAACTTGAGGGCCCAGGAGGAATCTGACCTGCGCAGTAGGGAGAGTGGGGGAGGCCCGGGGGAGGGGGTGGGGGTGAGGGTGGGGGGCGGGGGAGCTCGGGAAGGGAGGTGGATGCCAAGCAGAAGACCGACACGACGGGAGGGGCCCGGACTTCGTCGTCTTGCGTCTCCTCGTCCTCCCGGTCGTCTCGGACCCGAGAGTACCGACCGTCGCACCGCTCGCGAGGCAGACCGGGCCTGCGGGGACCTCTCGACGCACCCCTCTGCCTTCCCTCCTTCCTTCGACCAGGACCCGAGGAGCGACGGAGAGGACCGGTTCGGCCCCGTCTCGTTCCTCACGAACAGAGGAGTGGACCGGACGGGAAGTGGTCCCGGGTGAGGACTCTGGGACCCCGAGGGTGTCCAAGCCAGGAGGAGAGTGTCGATTAGAAGAGGAAAACATTTGTCTGGTAAAAAAGACGTTTTTTTTTTTTTGACGTCCAGACATAAAACAAATATTTTATTAAATGTCTTCTTTAATTCCTTCCTTGTATCAAATTTTCTATGTCTTTGTTGGTTTCAGGTTGGTTATCTACCGACCTATTTCTTCTACACTATATATATACACTACCTTATAATAAGTCGGTACTCTTTCTTCCTGCAGGACCGTAACTAATGTTGAACCTACTTTGAACTCCGTAATCCTATTCACTTTTTTCGGTCTGTCCTTGAGTATCTTTGTTTCTCATCATAACACCAAGTATCCTCGACCTCCAACCCCCTGTTCTCCTCTAAACCCCTTTACCAGGTTTGAAAGTCAATATTTTAATTATTTAAGACCCTTGCCTTACATGTCGGATCACTAATGTTGATTAGAATCACATAATATATGGACTTTCAAGGATTGTCTTATTTAGAATTTACAATAGTAGTAATTTTTCTTTACTACCCTTGAAGGGACTACCAGGTCACCAATTCTTAGGAGGAAGGTTGCATCTTCTACTCCAAGTGAGGGACCGACCCCTTTATTCTAGGACGTACAGTGTCTCACATTGGGTTTTTTCCGCCCCCCCCCCTATTTCAAGGTTCTCCTTTTTATGTTGATTATGTTGACAGTAATAAACGCCTACTACAACTTATGTAACTTGTGACTTTTCTTGTGTAGTTCTATAATGCCATTTGTTACGCTCTCAAATCGTTCTATTGATCGATGTCTAGTTATGCGTTTTCAGTAAATAGATGTAATCGTTGTTTGCTTTTCCTTATTAATTTTTCAATCCTACGACAAATGTTAAAATTGTCAAGTTTGGAGATCCTTATTTATATTGCTTCTGTTCGGTCTTGAGGTACACTTTCTTGAATAATTTTGAAACACTTTCCTATAATTGTTCTGTCTCTAGCTACTCTCTGGATTGTTCCAGTCCTACTCCTCCCACTACTCTCACACCTACACCCGCACCGACCCTCCACGGGCCTAAAGACGGTTTCGGAGGACTAACCGCCTGTAACACATTCCGTCAGTGTCGAGGAGCGGAAGTGAAACGGAAGACAAGATTCGACACGGACCAGTGTCGAAACTGGTCCTGAACGGGTGGGTAAGATGGTCGTCGTACTTCGGACGCGACAAAGAGGTCGAGGACGACAACTGAGCGAATCGTAGCGTCGACCACAGACCCTCAGGGTTCGTTGTAAAATCCTCATCCACGACCCAGACCCGTGTCCCCTCCCTTTTTCGTAGACCTCTCTCCTCTCCTACACTCCCTACCCATGTAGAGTACTTTTTTATGTCAAAGCACAAGTTCTCAGGTTCAAAATAACAGTCGTTCTAGATCCAAACTTAGGGACGAGACAAAGTGTGACTCACTCGAATTAACCTAAAATAGAAACACTACCTGTCTTACTATCACCCCATCGACCCTCTTCTTTGCCTCTGCTATGTACATCTGTATCTCACGGGGACGACTTGGCTCCATTCACGAGTTATTCATAATTGATGACAGTTACAATAGTCGAGGTAGTAGGTCGAAGAAGTGCCTACGAACCCGGTTGAAAAGTTCGTAACTTTGTCTCTCCTTTTAATTTAACCGTCTTAAGTTGGACGCTGGATGTATTAGAATCGGAGTCTCCTATAAAACCCTCCTTTCCTTTGTTTCACAACGTAATGTGTAGGGTACAATTTACGAGTCTCCACGGACGTGTCAATAGTCACTAATCGTAGGTGCCCTTCCACAGTTCAAGTAAAGACGTCGGTGACAACGGATCGAGGTTGGTTTATTCTCGAGACCGGTGTCAATGAAACTACTGGTTTTGGTTTACCTTTTTCTCGACAATAAGTAATAGGGACGTGAAGAGGTATCTTCTGCATCGAAGTCTTATAACGTCCGAGTCCTCTCCTGATACACATACAGAGCACATAGATCCCTCCGTTCCAGGATACAATCTCAAGAGTCTCTTTCTCATGTCCAAATTGGTTCCTTCCGATTTGTTCGACGTTCTCTTGTCCGCATAGGTTCTATCCTCGATCGACCTCTTGGTTTCTGATTTTAAATTCCTTTCTCTCTGTGCCTCCGAAATACCTTCTAACCATTCATGGTATCACTCTAATCCTGGTCTGTGGGACTTTTCCTTCGTTTTGAACTCTTCCAGTTGGAGAGACTCTAAGGACCGAGTACCTGAGAAAAGGGTGTCACAAGGTGACTCGGGGTTCGAGAGGTTTCACCCCTAGTCGAGGTTAAAGAAAAAAATTCAAATACCAACACAACCAGAAGTAACGACGTGCTCCCAAAAAAGGTCAAAGTCGTTCGTTTTCGATGAGGAGTAGCGTTACGTGTCCAACGGACACCGCCACCAAAGAAGACAACACCTCGGGTCCGAATCCGTGTGGTCGGAGTCATCAACGTCGTATATCCGAGTCATCAGGACCGTGATCCTGGATCACCGAGGCGCCGTACACCTTAGAAGGGTCTGGTCCCTGACTTGGGTACTGGGGACGTAACCGTCCGTCTAAGAATTAGTGACTTGGTGCTCCCTTGGGGTTAAAGAACGTGACTAGGTCACTCGATTTCCTATTGTCCGACTCATGACTCATGACACACAATCAGTGAGTCAGCACAGGTTGACAAACACTGGGGTACCTGACATGTCGGGTGGTTCGAGAAAACAGGTACCCTAAAGGGTCTGTTTCTATGACCTCACCCAACGGTAAAGGAAGAGGTTCCCTAGAAGGGCTGGGTCCCTAGTTTGGGTCCAGAGAACGTAACGTCAGCCTACGAAATGGTAGACTCACTGATCCCTTCGGGACCAGAGACGGTTTAACAGTAGTCGGACTCAGAACCGAAGAATGAGTGGTAGAGGCCACAGTAAACGATAATGACAATCTCGGGGTCGAAGTAAGTGGTGAATGAGGAAAATCTAGTCGTACTATAGGATGTCTAGGGGAATATTAACGTTTATGGACGTCTCGTCATTTGGTTGTTTCTGAATATCTTACGAGAAGGATACGGTAAACGGGGTTTCTTCTCTGTTCAGTTTTCCTTGTTTTTGATTCTAGACCGTCCCGAACTGATTTCCTCAATTACCCAAGCAAGAATTACGGAATCTCAAGTCCTTGTCTCTCTTATAACACTCGACCTCGGAACCCCGTCCTAGGGGACCATCTCCACGAGAACCGAAACTAGATTAAAGACCATCTACCCCATTTCCTTACAGATGCATTTTATGAATAAGAAGAGGTTGTTATCTTTAACCCCCTGGCACCTTGAGACTGGAGAGTTAGTGATCGCTAGACCCTTCTACTTTGTCGACTAGAAACGTGAGACAAGACTTTATGGGTAGGAAGAAGGGTACTTTCTTCAGTAGGGGTCTTAAGTAAACTCTAAACCCAAGATCGTAAGACTACGGTCATTGAACTCCCACGATACTCCAGAAGTAGGTAAAGTTTTTAGTAGGGAAAATGAGTAAGAGAGATACGTGTTTATTGTGCAATCCAGTTTGGGATCTTATTTGATAACAAACAAACTCAGATGTGTTGCTTAGTCATGTTTACCTGGGCGTGTGCATACGGTAAGTAAGGGAACTTGGTCTGAGTTGGTCCCGACTACCCCTGGATCGTAAACTAGACGTTGCTACTACTTACTGGGGACGCACGTCCTAAGAGAGTTTGAGGTAGAAACTACCTTTCTCAAGAGTCGGGGTTTTAGAATAAGATGGAGGGACACTGGTGTGATCCTCCTTAGTCGTACGGACCAAGGGGCCGTCGAGGAACCTGAAGATCTCAAGACTTACAGTGAGGTCCGAAGAGAAAGGATGAGACACAAGGTCCCATATAGAACCTTGGAGGTGGGACGGCTAGTCTGGGCCTTTTGACATGACTAAAGACGTGTGACGTCCTTCTAACGGTTGGTCCTAAAGTCACGACAAGACGGAAGACACCATATCAGACATGTAATTTGTTTTTACATTTGGCGTTTTCCATTCCTTGAGAGGACGGGTCGGGACTGACATCGCGACGACCACTCCCGAGTTATCTTCTCAGAGAATAGTCAGTGCTACTACCTAGAGAAAGAGAGATTGTAAAAGAAAGAGAAATGGTTCTTATTACTGGTATTTACAGGACTACCGTCCCCGGAAGGAGGTGAGTTCTTGATGTATTAGTAAGAGAGAGATGGTAGTATAGACAGTTAGAGACATGGACAGAGAGACTTGTGCGGAGGGACTAGTTGAGGAGGTAGGTGACTGGACAGAGTCTTAGGTACGAGACCCTGGGACATAGACCTCGACGTAGTGACCTTAGGGTTTCCTTGAGACAAGAGACCAAAACGAGTAGGAGAAAATGGTTGTGGTGTGAGGGTTGGGGGGTGGGGGTCACAAGGACCCAAGACGTCTACGAGGTCATGTTCCCTACGAGACTAATGAACGGGTCCGTAGTAGTGACCGGGGTTAAGACAACTTATCCCTCTTGAGGGTCCTCTCTCTTTCGCATAATGTCCGGGCTACTTTACAGACCAAAGATTAGGATAGAACGCTGGTACAGAAAGACACTGGAACTCATCCTGTCAAGGGATAAAAACGGAAAGTAAAGGAGTACGTCTTTTACCCCTGAGAAAAAAAAGGTCGGAACGTACTACCAATACCTCCAGGTCTGTTCTAGAGTTCTCTGGGTTTTCTGTCCTCTGTATTGGTTACTCGAAGATTTGATAGAATGAGAGACGATGTAAAGGACGGAACTCGTATCATCGGGTGTATCCTGGGACCAGGTCCCACTAGTTTATACTGGGGTCTTGATCTAGAGACCTGGGTTTAGAACCGAAGTGGTGAAGAACCGACTCACTAGACCCGGTGTCGAAGGGGTAGAAATTTTGACTTTATCGTTTTCACTTTAATTTCATCTTTTAGGTTAGAGATTTTTGTAACGAACGGTGTATTATGATAGAAGAAAGGAAAGACATATTCACAATCAACGAGTCAGTACGGGTTGAGAAACACTGGGATTCCTGATATCCGACGGCCCGAGGAGACAGGTACTATAAGAGGTCCGGTCTTATGACCTCACCCATCGGTAAGGGGAGAGTTCCTCTAGAGGGGTCGGGTCCCTAGCTTGGGTCCACAGGGTGTAACGTCCGTCTAAGAAATGACAGACTCGGTGGTCCCTTCGGGAAACGGTGTATTATTAATGAGTCCTTTTAAATCACTACTCTGTTGGTGAAAAGAGAATTCTGACCGGGAATGGTAAGTCGAGCTGTAGAAAGTTCCGAGGTGGAACCTTCCGTGTTCGGATTCAGACTTAGAGACACAAGAGACCCAAGAGACTCCAAGACGAAAGGGATACTGTACTCCTGAATCGAAGTGCCAGAACAAAGAAAAACAAAAAAATTAAAAATAAAAATGAAATAAAATGTTATGACATAACCAAAACGGTATGTACCTGTACTTAGGTGGTGCCCACATGTACTCAAGGGTTTGTACTTGGGGGGAGGGTGGAGGGTGGGGTATAGTAAAGAGACCTAGTAGGGGCACGTGGTCGGGGTTCGTAGGACATAGGACGTAGTTTGCCAGAACAAAGTTAGTACCTTCATCACCTTTTAAAATTTTACTATAGAGATTCTTTTTTTGAAGTAGACCATTGTAAACTTTTACAAAAAGAAGATGTCTGGGTTTTGGCTTTGGAACTCTTTGTTGCCCCAACCGTTCACTCCGTATAAAGGGTCTCGTAAAACATTCATAGTCCCAATCTGGACCCGAAGGGGTCTGTTCAAAAGAGGTCAAAAGGAGGAGGTCGGAGAGTCCCCTGAGTGTCTAAGGGTTTTCCAGTCTTCTCGGAGGACAGCGACTACCGGGGCGGAGGTAACAAGGGGAGGACCCCGACACAGGAGTGAGGGACCCCGTCCTACACCAGGTCTCAGTCAAGACGTTGTGTCTTGTCGTTTCCTCCGACCCAGTACCGGGTCCCCCTTGAGTCCTGTGAGTCTAGACTTAGATACGGTCCCTGGTCCCAGACGGTCGGAGACCCAACTATCGCGGGACCCGTCCCTCATCTCGACTTGGGAATTGTAACACACCGGAACCAGTCGAGTGGAATACAGAGACTCTAGTAGTTGAAGGGGTACCCTTTCTGTTCGTTTGTAGACAGGGAGCCTAAGACACTCCTAATGTACTCCGGTACACCTTACCTTCTTGGACCAGTAACATTTCTGCGACGTATCCAATCTTCAACGGTCGTTGAGTGTGAAAGACCCAAGGTCCGAAAAGGAGAATTTTTTTTTTTTTTATCCCCTCCTGAAGGGACCGTAAGGTCAACAATTCTAAGGCGTGAAGACAACGTTCTCCGTGTCCAAGATGGGGACCAGTCTCTTGATTCTAGAGTGTACGAAACGTCGAACCGGTTTCGTTTTGCACACACACCTCCCCCCACCACCCCCCCCCTAATAGAAATAATAAAATGGTCACGATGTTCTTTTCCCTTTTTTTACCTCAGGAGACATTGAGGTGGTAGTTTTCTTTCGATGAGAAGTATAGAACCTCGCAGGGGACACCGAGTTGACCATTTCTTGGACGGACGTTACGCTCTCTGGACCGAAGATAGGGACCCAACCCTTCTAGGCGACCTCTTCCCTTACCGATGGGTGTTTCTCAGTCTGTGCTGACTCGCTGAAAGTGAAGTGAAGTGTAGAACCATCGTAAAAAAAGTCCGACAGACCCCCCTTTACTCCTCGAATCCCAGAAGATTGTCGGGAAGACTTCAGTTGTCTCAAAGGTTCAATCTTGGAACCATAAAGTCGAATCTTTGGGACGTGAGTAATCTATTTACCATCGCTGGTCTCCGGTCCTTTCCACAACTTCACGTGCACCTGGTGTCAACGAGTCCAGGATTCCTCGGTCGGTACGCTTGAAGGAGACGTGGCATATTATTAATTGAAGGACTCAGTGTGTGACCGGTCGTTGGTCACGTGGTTGTGACACTGGATTAGGTCCTGGGCACGTCGTAAGTGACAGCCTAGACAATCTAGGAACACAGTGTCACAAACAAGAGGGGTCAAGACGTCGGACGGGAGACGTCTTACCAAGGGGAGTTGACTGTTAAGGATGGCACCTCTGGGGTAACAACCGACCCTTCAAGTCCGTTCCATCTTCTACCATCATGGTCACTGTCGGACTTTTTTTTATGACTAGAATAAGGGTCTTTTCCGTCACAGCTCGAAGGACACCTCTGTCCCTTACCTCCTATCGTATCTGGTCCGTCTAGGACAGTGTCAGAAGGTCCTTTGGACCTGAGACGACCTACAACAGTTCCCGAAGGTCCAAACAGTTACTCTTGATTGTAAAAATCGGTACTACGGAAGTAGAGTGCCCCAGGAGTATCGTTGTTCTTATCTGTCAAATATCTGTTTGGCTCTTAACACCTCAATTTCATTATTAGAGTCGTAATCGGTTGGCCAGTCACCACCTCGACCTAATGTTTGGACACCGAACCCCACTGTTCGGGTTTCCTAACAGTGGCACCCGTTAAATCAAGTAAAGACGATTCATCTAAGAGTGTGAAGGATAAAGGCGACTTACAAAGGTGACTACGAAAGCAGGTCGACAGTCGAGCACGAAGTATTGAGGAAAGATTCGGGAAAGTCCGAATCTTTGGACGGAGTGATTTGAACCAGTAAACGGTTACGGGGTCGGTGAGAGAGAGGTTGATTGGAGATTGAGTTCGAGAAGAAAGACGGGTCTTACAGAAAGAGGGTGAAAAGTTGTTTGAGGGTGAGTACAAAGTTCAAAGTATAATTTATTTTCTAGAGGTACCTTCGCAGTGGTTAAGTGGGGTCTGTCTTACCAAGAGAACAGAAAAGTGCCTTGGAAAAGAACCAGGATGGAAGATGAAATAGTGTGACATGACATTAACAAATGGAATCATAAAAGAATAGATCTTTTACTCAAAGGATTTTCATCTTTGACACAGACTAAAGATACGGTGCCATGGGGTTTTGGGTTGTGGTACGGAACGTGTATCACTTTTTACTTTCACAATCAACTAGTCAATACAGGTTGAGAAACGATGGGACACTTGACATTGGGGAGTTCGAGGAGACAGGTACCTTAAGAGGTCCGTTCTTATGACCTCACCCATCGGTAAAGGAAGAAGTCTCCTAGAAGGGCTGGGTCCCTAGTTTGGGTCCAGAGTGTAACGTCCGTCTAAGAAATGGTAGACTCGGTGGTTCCTTCGGGTATCACTCCTGTATTAAGACTGAAGTTTACTCCTACTCTTCGTCCGACCGGTCCACGTCGGATTAGGATTGTAAAGTACTTAAGAAGAGGGTTTCTTTTAGAAGTGACCGATCGGGTCTTCGTAAGTTTACCTCGACAGACAAAGTTAAAAACAGACGACCTGAGTCCACAAAGCGTTTAAGAAAAGGAATTTCTGACTAAATATAAATTAAAACTTCTATCTTTATCTTACTTTTTGTTCGTTTCTTCTTCACACCTTTATAGGGTAAGTATTCCCCCAGATCCTCCCTCATTCCCGATCCCCAGGACCGACGACACCCTGAGTCGGGTCGAGACACGAATGACTGGACCACTGTGACCCATAGAGGTTCAGAAGTCCCGAGGTTGGAGAAGTAGTCATTTACCTACTTAACACAGTACTCTGTTTTACTCTACTCTGTCTACTTTCGTGTACGGTGTCACGGACCGTCTCTCAGATTCCTTTTACACTGATAATAATAAGTCATTAGGGTTAAGGAACAAACGGGTTTTAAGAACAAAATATTTCCTTAGTTTCACATGTAAGATGGAATTTGAAATACAAAGAATTTTTTAAAAAGAGATCCAAGGTATATGCAATCGAGAGCACACAGACTACAAACTTTATCGAAGATTCTACCTTGTTCCGTATAGATACTTTTTGTGAGGTAGGGACTTTCTGACACACTAATTTGGTTTATTTTCGAGTCGATTAAATTGTTACTAGAGCTAAAGAGATAATTTGGAGGTCGTTGATTCTTTCTACAACGAAGAGAGAAGCTCAGGGTACATTTACAATGGTTGAACCTTTAAACACCAGTGGATCAGGGTGCTAAGTTACAACGGGGTTAGTGTAGAGGAGGTCTACTTGAAAAGGGTTCTATTTACATACTGTAAATAACATACTGTTAAGGTATAGGATGAGGAGAGAATACACTGTGGGAAGAAATGAACGCCTAGGGACTATTTAGGATGGACTCTGGACCTTTGTAACAAGTCTTTTGAGACGTCAGAGGAAATAGTGGACTCAACTGGTCCACACAAGTTCAACTGGATCACTCGACCAGGAGAGTGTACTTCAAACTGGGTAAGTTTGCTGTCGATAGTTTGAAGGGACCACTAGGTCACTAATTCTTAAACGGATGGTTACGACCCCTGCACCCAAACCGGAGACCAAACCCTTCTAAGGTGTATAGAACCCCACCAATTCGACCGTTTTTGGTGTTGTTGACTCGGGTATTTAGGATCTCGGAAATATGATGGTCATCTCTCATAGGGGGTACGTGGTGTTGATGTCTTCTGGGTCGTGTCGGTTTATATATGTAAATTTCAGTTTTACATGTTAGGAGGTCGATGTTTTATTTACTAATGATCCCCATATTACATGTTACACTATTTATCTTAATTGTGAAATACAATATATACTTTCAACGATTCTCTAATTTAGTTCTCAAGAGTAATCTTCTGTTTTAGAAAAAAGATAAGTAAATTAAATCAAAGATATACTCTACTACCTAGTAGTGGTTCGAATCACACGATTAGTAAAGTACTACATACATTCAGTTTAGTAAGACGACATGGGGAATTTGAATATGTCACTACGTACAGTTAATATTGGACTATTTTGACCTTCTTCTTTATTATTTTAATTTGATTTTTGTTTACTTGGTTACTTTGTTTTGTCTTTGTCTGAGTATCTATATGTCTTGTTTGTCCCCCAACGGTCTTTCCTCCCGTCACCCTCTTACTCACCTTATCTACCTCTTCTATTTTCCATATTTAAGGGTCAATGTTTATTTACTTAGAGTTTCCATTTTACATCTCATACCTTATTAGAGTCACCAAACCATCTTTGACACATACACTGTCTACCATTGATCTGACTAGTGAAACACTACACATCTTTACAACTCCGTGATACAACGTGTGGACCTTGGTTGTAACACAACATCCAGTCAATACAACAACAACGACAAGTCAGTGAGTCAACACAGGTTGAGAAGTGCTGGGGTACCTGACGTCGTATGGTCCGAAGGGACAGGAACTTGTGGCGAGTCTCCAACGAGTTTGAGTACAGGTAATTCAGACACTACGGTAGGTTGGTAGAGTAGGAGACAGCAGGGGAAGAGGAGTACGGGAGTTAGAAAGGGTCGTAGTCCCAGAAAAGGTTACTCAGTTGAGAAACGTAGTCCACCGGTTTCATAGTCTCAAAGTCGAAGTTGTAGTCAGGAAGGTTATTTGTGGGTCCTGACTAGAGGAAATCCTACCTGACCAACTTAGAGGAACACCAGGTTCCCTGAGAGTTCTCAGAAAAGGTTGTGGTGCCAAGTTTTCATAGTTAAGAAGTCTTGATTCGAAAGAAAGATCAGGTTGAGAGTGTAGGTATGTACTGATGACCTTCTTAGTATCGGAACTGATCTGCCTGGAAACAACCGTTTCATTGCAGAGACGAAAAATTATACGACAGATCCAACCAGTATCGAAAAAAAGGTTCCTCGTTCGTAGAAAATTAAAGTACCGACGTCAGTGGTAGACTCACTAAAGCCTCCGGTTCTTTTATTTCAGACAGTGACAAAGGTAACAAAGGGGCGGATAAACGGTACTTCACTACCTTGGTCTACGGTACTAGAAGCAAAAGACTTACAACTCGAAATTCGGTTGAAAAAGTTAGAGAAGAAAGTGAAAGTAGTTCTCCGAGAAATCAAGGAGAAGTAAAAGACGGTATTCCACTACAGTAGACGTGTAGACTCCAATAACTATAAAGAAGACCGACAGAACTAAGGTCGAACACGAAGTAGGTCGGGTCTTAAAACGTACTACATGAGACGTATATTCAACTTATTCGTCCCACTGTTATATGTCGGAACTGCGTGAGGAAAGGGTTAAACTTTGGTCAGGTAACAAGGTACAGGCCAAGACTGACAACAAAGAACTGGATGTATGTTTAGTTAGTATGAAGTCAAAAAATTTTTTTCTGTCAGTAACTTCTCACGGGTAAGTAAGATTTTTCTTAATAATTTATAGACTTCTCCTTCGGTAAATCTTCACCAGTCTACCAGGTCACTGGTAGTGAGTTGAAGTCGGTAGTCTCTCTTCAAATCTCGAAATTATATCTGTCCCAAGTACTTATACAAAAACCTTCCCCACAGTATCTAGATCTTACGACATGAAGGGAGGTCGTGAGGTTCAGTCTCTGAAAAATTTTTTTGATTGGTAAGTATCTACATAATTCTGAACATGACCTTCCCTTCTCTAAGGTCCGGGTGCGACTGGATGTCTCTGTACTCTGAGGGACGGTGACGACGATAGGTTCGTCTCATACTTTCTCCCGAACCCTCTCTAACTCTACACGAGGGACTTCAACCCTCCGTAATCCGAGAACGGATACAATGATTTTCCGTAGGTCGACGAGCGACGAGTTTTCGGTTATTTGTCCGGTCCAACCACCCTTCCCTTCAAACGAAATAAAGTCTACGACTGTTGAGTCCCCCTCCCACCTGTAGACAGATTTCCGACTGAAGGGGGGGACGGTGACCGTTGGTCACCTCTTTCTTGATAATATCTGTCTTCACCGNGTAGACAGATTTCCGACTGAAGGGGGGGACGGTGACCGTTGGTCACCTCTTTCTTGATAATATCTGTCTTCACCGCCCCCACCCTCCCACCAGTGTCCCACCCCACTCCCCGATGTACGTGTTTGTCGTCACTAGAGACTGTCAGTAGAAGTCTGACCAGTAGTCACCAGACTGGTCACAGTAAGAACTAACAAAATCCACGTCAATTAGAAGTCAAGGACCTGAAAGGGCTACCACGATTACCATTTCTTAGACGGACGGTTACGACCTCTGTGTCCAAGTCAGGGACCTATCCCTTCTACGGGATCTCCTCTCGTACTGTTCGGTGAAGTCATAGGCACGGACCTCTTAGGGTACCTGTTTCCTCGGACGTCCCCCCGATGTCAGGTACCCCAGCGTCTTTCAGTCTGTGTTGACTTCACTGAATCGTCGTCGTCGTTAGAAGTCAAGGTCCCAGGTAAACAAGGTTAAAGAACCTCTGGTTAAGAGTCTTAACATCGTCGACTACAGCACCAATGTCAGACAGGAGTACATCAACTGAAGAAGGTGGACGACAAAATCACTCGACAGAATATCTATCGAGTGTCCTGTGCCGAGTCTTATAATAGATATAAGAAACTCTTCCTTGATTTCTAGGAACTGATACGAAGTACTCATGTAAAAGTAGTAAACCAGAGTGACCTGACAAAATGAAACAAAGGTGTACGAGAGTAAAGAGACTAATTTGAATAAGAAACTGATTTCAAAAGGTGTCTGTTTTCCGTCCGTCTCCTGTGACCACCTTCCTGGTATCCCAGGACGAGACAAAGTGGATCTGTCACTCTGCGTTACCTTCTTTTGACGGAAAGACTCAGACTTTCCTAAACCTTCGGGGTCTAAAGAACACTCGGTTCCTTCATTATCTCTTCATCGGTCCGAACTCTGTAAATCCTTCTTGAAGTCGTTCTTCTGACGGTCGAGACCTGAGGAACACACAACGGTCCCCGTCAATGTCTTCTTGAATCGGAGATTCGTGTAGTAGGGTAACCTCTTTCGACGTCAGACGTTTACTTTTTACGGGGAAACTGGTCACGGGGGGTAACAAACACCTGTATGGAACTCCTTCCTATCTGACTTACCGAAGGTTTCTGAGTAGTTAGGTCCTAAGGGTCAAGAGGAAGCTAAAAGACAAAAATCCATTTCTCACCCAAATAAACCTCTTTGTGTGTAAGGTGTTTGTGTTACACCCAGTAGAATTTTCCATTCTTACCGAGACCCTCTTTGTACGAGGTGTCTCTTGTCGGGTATAGTCTTCCGCTCTTGGAAGGGAACACAGAATTGTGTCTAGAAAGAAGATTCCTAGGTTCTTGCAGAGCTCGTTATCGGTGACACTAGATGGTTGAACCCACAATACCCGAAAAAAAAATTGTAGGGCCCCACCTTAAGGAGGTGGTTCCGAGTGTTTTCGACATGAACCTACTTTCCCATTTTGACGGTTCACTGGCAAAGTACGAGGAGTAAAGTCATTTGTTTAGTTCTTCCCAAAGGGACAACTGACATCACCAGTGAGTGATAATATTTTTTCTTTATCCTGACGATACGATTCAGCAAGTCAGTACAGGTTGAGAAACGTTGAGACACCCGATATCGGGTGTTCCCAGGAGACGGGTGCCTTAAGCGGTCAGTTCTTATGACCTCACCCATCGGATGACGATGATTTGATGTTTCCATTCTTAATCTGGATCTTGTGTCCTTTGAAGATCTAGATTACATTATCTTCTAATGTTGTTGGTTATTTCTGTCGTCTATACTCTTAAACCTTACTCTTAAGATGGTCCAAAAAAATTTTTTTTTCGTGTGTGTTTGGACGACTATGTAACGACTTACTTTCGTTTCCCCTACACCCACTTATCGTACTCCTTTTTCAGTATTCATAGTCGGTGTTGTAAGACCAGTCTTTTCTCCTGGTATTGTAAGAGGAAGAACGACATAGTACCTATTTATCTTTATAGTAATTATAATATATACCCAGATAAATAAACTCAAGAAAGGGTAGAGGATGATAGAATATGAGACACACATACATTACAAATTCAGTATTAAAAACGTACTCACCAAATCAGTTGTAACGACTCGTTGTATTACGGAGTGGTTCTTTTAGAGTCACCGTTTGTTGTTATCTTCAAAGAGAGAGTGTGAAGTCGTCTTTGTGTTTGCAGGCTGACGGATTTGACCCAAATCGACTCGAACTTAGGTCCGACTTCCCTCCCAGGTGAAACCAGATATGTAGAGAGCAAGAAGACCCTGGTCACCAAAGAGTTCTTTGTAAGAAGAGTACCTTTTTTTCGTCTTCAGTTTCCTCCTTTAAGTTAAGATGTTCGTGTAAAGTTTGAACTGGTTTCGTTTATTGTTTGGTTCAGGTCTCAGTTCCTCTATCCTTCATGTCTCTCTCATCAGAGGAGTGGACTTTCAGTGACATGATTTCATCTACATATTATTTTCGGATATAAACTATTCCGAAGGTTCTTTCTCTCATTGAATTTATGATGTCTTCCTATTACGTAGGGTACATGAGTATGAAACGTAAAGTTTTCACTCTTTACAAGGAAAAGTCACTGAGTCTTTTAAAATCTTTTCGTACTATCATATTTGTCACAAATACTTGTGACATTACCTTCGTTACCCGTTCTGACTCCCTTCGATCTTTCTAGTTTCGACCTCTTGTTCCTTCTTCCGACATGAAGAGTCTAGGGGTAGTAAATTTATTGCACTTTCTTACGATTGTTCCATAAGAGGTACCTCTACCATTACTAACTTATGGTTTCTTTAATATGAGGTTTTCTCGTTTTGATTCTCATTTCTCTTACATCCCACTCCTTCTCTATCTTACTCTCAAACCGCCATCGTCCACGTTTGATAATACATGTCGACCTATATGTTGTTACAGGATGACATCAATCCACTTTCAGTGAGTCAGTACAGACTGAGAAACGTTGGGGTATCAGATATGTCAGGTGAGGTCCGGTCTTATGACCTCACCCATTGGGTAGGGAAGAGGTAGCTTAGAAAGGTTGGGTCCTTAGTTTGGCCCACAGGACGTAATGTCCGTCTAAGATATGGTTGACTCGATAGTCCCTTCAGTAGGATGACATGTCGTGTCTCTCGATATAAGTGATAGGACACTATTTGGTATTACTTTTTCTTACACACACACACACACACACACACACACAAAATATATGTATTTGTACCCGAAGGGACCACATCGGAAAGGGAAAAGGTTCCCTAGAAGGGTTGGGTTCTTAGTTTGGGTCCAACTAAGACGGGTGTAACGTCCGTCTAAGAAGGTCGACTCGGTGTTCCCTTCGGGGTTGTAGTGGTATATGTATATATTCTTTAAATCTTAACCTTCCTGACTACGACTTCGACTTTGGGGTTATGAAACTGGTGGACTCCACTTCTTGACTGAGTAACCTTTTCTGGGACTACGACCCTTTCTGACTTCCGTCCTCCTCTTCCCCTACTGTCTCCTACTCTAACAACCTACCGTAGTGGTTGAACTACCTGTACTCAAACACATTCGAGACCCTCAACCACTACCTGTCCCTTCGGACCTCACGACGTCAGGTACCCCAACGTTTCTCAGCCTGTACTGACTCACTGACTTGACTTAACTCTTTAACCTTCAATATATATATATATTGACTTAGTGGAGATTAAAATAAGGTCCCATGTCCGAGTCCGTACTTATGTCGGAGAGGACCCCTAGAGTGATGACGAGAATGGTAGAAAAATCAGTAGACCTCTTCGTTCATTTCGAGCTTCTTCCCAAGTCTACTTGGAGGAGGAACTACGATAATCCTCTTTCACCCTCTACCGAAGAGACTCTACTCTGATAAGAAAATTCATTTAAGAACCGTCGAGATGAACATAAATCAAGGGTGCACAGGGTGAAGTGATGGAAAGTCGGTGCCCCCGTCTTGTCCTACACGGTCCAGGGGTTGGTACTTCGATTACTTGGTTCCTCCACTGGAACTCAGAGGTTTCGGGGAAAAGTGGGAAAGGTGTAAGGTTCGTCGTACAATGAGTTATTTTTTTTTTATTAAATCACCAGGTCACCAATTCATAGGTCGATGGTTACGTTCCCTGTGTCAAAGATAGGGACCAGGAGTTTCTAGGGGGTATCGGACCCTGTTGTTTCGGGTACGAGGTGTTGTTGTCTTCAGTGTCGTTACTCTTGGGGTACGTGGTATTGATCTCTTTCGGACGCACGTCGTTGTTTCTGGATCACGCCGGTTTTTATTTTTATATTTCATTTACTTATTATTTTTATTAAAATAATACTTCTGACTCAAGTTCGATCGAATAAGTAATAAATAAATAAAGATGGGTTGGATCAAAGTCTTACCAAATTCCGTCGAATGGTTCTGAGTATTGTGTAACATAAAAATTTTTATTTAAATCGACTATATTCCTTTTGTCTCGTAGCTTCTATATTCCCATTATTTCATACCGTCTTGGCACTCCCTCTGATACTCTGTAGTATTTTAACTGATAGTTTCTTTTTTTCCTAGGTCTTCCTTTTTACCTATATGGGGAGGGGAAAAGGGGTATTCCGAGGTGTGATAACAAAAAGAATCAGGTGAAAATCTTTCTATAACCCATCGTTATCTATAAAAAAAGAAAACCGGTGTGAGACCCCGAATAGCCTAGAATCAAGGGACTGGTCCCTGACTTGGGTTCGGGAGGTGTTACTTTCGTACCTCAGGGTTAGTGACCCGGTGGTCCCTTAAGGTCTCTTCGTTATTTAAACTCTGGTGAGAGGGGTTGTACTAGACTGGCGTTTATCTCAAACTCGAACCGACGTTTCCGATTAAATGGTACTTTAAGTACCTCGAATTCGAAGTCCGGTGAGTACACGACAAGAGTTCCGAGTCACGAACGGTCCTACTCAGTCCTTCCTCATTGGAGTAGGTTCGTACCTCCGTCCGTCGTAACAGGGATGGTCCGCACTTCGCCACCTCCGACTTCCCCGTGTCTTATGTTATGATGTACGGGATTACTTCCGGAATTCCATCGTGACACAAGTGTAGACCTGTTAGGGATGACTGTTAGACAACGTGAGTGACCCGTTTGACTAGGGTATAAACTCGAGTTCCTCTTTAGAGTTAGTCTGCAACGTGACGTTCATTGGACGAACCCCCGTCGGAAGTTCCGAAGTACTGGTATAGTACTTAGTTCCTGTCCGTGTCACTCCTACCCCTCCTGAACCCTCTCTACCTAGTCTCCGATGACTCGACGTTACTCTCAGACAATTCAGTTCCGGTTTCTCAATCCCGGAAGGGACACCAGGTCACCAATTCTTAGGTGGAAGGTTGAGTCCCTTAAGGTCTCTTCGTTATTTAAACTCTGGGTACCCCAAGTTGGGGACCAGTCCCTTGATTCTAGGGTGTACGACACCTCGTTGATTCGGGTACTCGTTGATCTCTCAGGTACACGGCTTTGTTTCTATGACGTACGGTGTTGATTCTGGTTTCGTCGGTTTATTTATTTACAAATTTTTCTTTCTTCCCTTTACCTAATAGTGGGGGAAAGAGTTGATTATGTAAGATTCGTGGACCTGAACGAAACTCCCTCTGTTCCGACCTGACTTTTGTCGGACCGTGCATATGGTGTGTTTTCCCTGACTTGAAGGTCCTACCTTAAAGAAAAAAAGAAAAGGAAAAAAAAAATAAAATAACTTCATATCAACTAAATGATATCATTTATTACAATTATATCGTTATATCACAATTAAAGAAGACATGTCGTTTCACTGAGTCTATGAACATATATATCTATGTATACATATCTGTATCTATAGGGGGTGGGACAGAGGGGGATCCGTCGGTGTTCAGCTAAGAGGTACAGACAGACAAAGACAAAACATCTATACGAACAAACACAACATTAAATCTAAGGTGTATATTTGTTATAGTGTGTCATAAACAGGAAGAGAAAGACTGAATGAAAGGAATGATGCTATTGGAGATCCAAGTAAATACAACGACGTTTACTGTAACAAAGTAAGAAAAACTATCGACTCATTATAAGGTCCTACCTTAGAGAACTTTCCTACAAAGTGGGGTCGGACTCAAAATCAAGTCAAGCCAGTGAGTCAACACAGACTGAGAAACACTGGGGTACCTGACGTCGTGGGATCCGAAGGGACACGAAGTGGTTGAGGGTCCCGAACGAGTCTGAATACAGGTAGCTCGACTACTACGGCAGGTTGGTAGAGTAGGAGACAGTAGGGGAAGACGAAGACGGAAGTTAGCGAGGACCATAGTCCCAGAAAAGGTTACTTAGTCAAGCAACGTGGTCCACCTGTTTAATAACCTCGAAGTCGAAGTCGAAGTCGTAGTCAGGAAGATTCCTTATAAGTCCTGACTAAAGGGACTCAAATAACTTACATAATTTCTTTTTCACTTCTCTTACCCCTTAAACCCTCTTCTACGAGAGTATCTAATCAGGTCGAAAAGGACCCCTCCCTTATTTCCAACCCTTCGACCCCCTGTTCCCAAACCCATGTTATTACCGGTTTTATTTTACCCGGTTTTTTCTGTTACTGTGAATACTTATATGACAACTGTCAACGACCTTTAAGAGAAGGGTCAGGTGGGGGTCGTCTCTGACACTGTTTAGTTGTCTGGGAGTTAAGGTCCCCCCGTCGTCCCTCTACGATGTAATTCAATTATTACTATGAACCCCCTGTCTTACTTTCTGTTGACAGACAAATGAAAGACGAAAGACAGGGGCACCGCTTCTAACTTATACTTACGTACTTCTGATATTAGGGAACCTCTTGTGGGAACAGCAAGACAGTACCACAGAGGTTCTTAATGTTAAATATATTTTCATATTAATTTATCTCCGATTTCTAAATGTAGTTCCCAACCGTTTGAAAAAGACGTTTCCTAGTCTGTCATTTATAAGACCTGAAAAGTCCGATAGACTAGAGACAGTGTTGATGAGTTCGGACGACAAATCGTGTGTGTGTGTGTTATCTGTTATATATTTACTTACTCACCTCCACACAAGGTCATTTCGGAGTAAATGTTTGTATTTACTGTAACGTCTAAACCGGACGACGAGTACAAACAACTATGGACGGACGATTCTACCCTTCCCCTCCGAGATCTCTTGTGGTTTCAAAAACTTTACTTGTAGTTTTATGGAAATAGGATTTTCATTCTACTTTATCTTTATCCATACGAAAATGTCCCGTATAAGTGAATCCAAACTTGGTAGTGTTACTGAGTCACCTAATTCCACTAGACCTTTAGTCACAGAGACCGGTTCGGTGAGTTGGTCCCCGTTAAAAGGGGTTTTCCTTGTAAACGTTTCTTGACATGTTTTTTCTAGAAGTGTTAGGTCTATTAGTACTACCACACTAGTGATTAGATCTCGGTCTGTAGGACCTTACACTTCAGTTCACCCGGAACCTTTCGTAGCGATGCTTGTTTTATCACCTCCATTACCTTATGGTCAACTCGATCAAGTTTAGGACTTGCTACTACGACACTTTCACGACGTGAGTTATACGGTCGTTTAAACCTTTTGAGTCGTCACCGGTGTCCTGACCTTTTCGAGTCAAAAGTAAGGTTGGGGTTTCTTTCCGTTACGGTTTCTTACGAGTTTGATGACGTGTTAACGTGAGTGGAGTGTACGATCATTTCATTACGAGTTTTAAGAGGTTCGGTCTGAAGTCGTTATGCACTTGGTACTTGAAGGACTACAAGTCCAACCAAAATCTTTTCCGTCTCCTTGGTCTCTAGTTTAACGGTTGTAGGAGACCTAGTACCTTTTTCGTTCTCTCAAGGTCTTTTTGTAGATAAAGACGAAATAACTGATACGGTTTCGGAAACTGACACACCTAGTGTTCTTTGACACCTTTTAAGACTCTCTCTACCCTTATGGTCTGGTGGACTGGACGGAGAACTCTTTAGACATACGTCCAGTCCTTCGTTGTCAATCTTGACCTGTACCTTGTTGTCTGACTAAGGTTTATTCTTTTCCTCATGTAGT
>SJYO01045292.1:56187481-56234631 GCA_006410555.1 Capra ibex
AAATTGAAGATACGTCTCATGTAGTACTCTTTGCGACCTGACCCTCTTTGTGTTCGACCTTAGTTCTAACGACCCTCTTTATAGTTATTGGAGTCTATACGTCTACTGTGGTGGGAATACCGTCTTTCATTTCCCCTCGATTTTTCGGAGAACTACTTTCACTTTCTCCTCTCACTTTTTCAACCGAATTTCGAGTTGTAAGTCTTTTGCTTCTAGTACCGTCGGCCAGGGTAGTGAAGTACCCTTTATCTACCCCTTTGTCACCTTTGTCACAGTCTGAAATAAAAAAACCCGAGGGTTTAGTGACGTCTACCACTGACGTCGGTACTTTAATTTTCTACGAATGAGGAACCTTCTTTTCAATCCTGGTTGGATCTATCGTATAAGTTTTCGTCTCTGTAATGAGACGGCTGATTCCAGGCAGATCAGTTCCGATACCAAAAAGGACACCGGTACATACCTACACTCTCAACCTGACACTTCTTCCGACTCGTGGTTTCTTACCTACGAAAACTTGACGACACAACCTCCTCTGAGAACTCTCAGGGAACCTGACGTTCCTCTAGGTTGGTCAGGTAAGACTACCTCTAGTCAGGACCCTAAAGAAACCTTCTTTACTACGATTTCGACTTTGAGGTCATGAAACCGGTGGAGTACACTTCTCAACTGAGTGACCTTTTCTGAGACTACGACCCTCCCTAACCCCCGTCCTCCTCTTCCCCTGCTGGCTCCTACTCTACCAACCTACCGTAGTGACTGAACTACCTGCACTCAGACTCACTTGAGACCCTCAACCACTGCCTGTCCCTCCGGACCGCACGACACTAAGTACCCCAGTGTTTCTCAGCCTGTGCTGACTCGCTGACTTGACTTGACTTGACTCTCTTTAAACCCTAATCGTTTCAAATCATCCTCCACTAAAGATGATTTTACGTCACTTCTCTCTCTTCCCTGCGACGGTTTGTAGGGTGTCTGTCTCGTCTGACTCCCGTCTGATCCCTGAAGGGACCAACAAGTCACCAATTCTGAGATTTGAAGGTACCATTCCCCGTGTCCAAGGTAGGGTCCGACCCTTTGATTCTAAGGTGTCAGGTGCGTGACATCGGGTTTTTTTTCTCTGTCTCTCTCGTCTGACTTACTGAATTTAATCGACTATAGTGACTGAGGAAATTTTTTTTTCAAAGTAGTAGGAAATGGGACTTTCCTAATAACCTGAGTCCGAAAGAGATCAACGCCGCTCGGTCCCCAGCTCGTCTCCCAATGAGAAGTGACGTCCCTCGTCCGAAGAGTAGCGTCAAGTTGAGAACAACTTCTTGTGTCCGGTGTCCGAGCTCCACGCGGTGAAGGCATGAACCCCGTGTGTCCGAGTCCTCGGCGACAACCGAGTACACGAATCAACGAGGTCCTGTACACCCTAGAAGAACCCGGTCCCCATCTTGGGTACAGGGGACGTAACTGTCCACCTAATAATTGGTGACACGGTTGGTCTCTTCAGGTCTTTATCTCATGAAAAATTTAGAGTACAGATCAGGGAGTTTAACCGTAGACTATTACATGTAAAACCTATTACATATATTATCTGTCTATTGGTATACTGTCGCATTTGTGAAAATGTAAAGATTCTTCAATTTTACTTGACCTACAAGATTCTTACTAAAATTCTCGTTCAAAGTCAGGAAGATATGAACGAGGTTCAACATCAGAAACTTTAACACAAGGAAGTGAGTACAACCTACTCGGTCCCCTCAATAATATAATTGTGTCCTCGTAAAGTAATGTACATACATCGACAACGAAATATGACTCTCTATTGACTTTGACTCCCCTTACTAATTTATCATTCGAGATGTTAAAATAAAGTCCTTTATCCTCTTCCATGGAACGGTCCTCTTTATAGTTGTTGGAGTCTATACGTCTACTGTGGTGGGAATACCGTCTTTCACTTCTCCTTGATTTTTCGGAGAACTACTTTCACTTTGTCCTCTCCCTTTTTCAACCGAATTTCGAGTTGTAAGTTTTTTACTTCTAGTACCGTAGACCAGGGTAGTGAAGTACCCTTTATCTACCTCTTTGTCACCTTCGTCATAGTCTGAAATAAAACCCCCCGAGATTTTAGTGACGTCTACCACCAACGTCGGTACTTTAATTTTCTGTGAATGAGGAACCTTCCTTTCAATACTGGTTGGATCTATCGTATAAGTTTTCGTCTCTGTAATGAAACGGTTGTTTCCAGACAGATCAGTTCCGATACCAAAAAGGACATCAGTACATACCTACACTCTCAACCTGACACTTCTTTCGACTCGTGACTTCTTGACTACGAAAACTTGACACCACAACCTCTTCTGAGAACTCTCAGGGAACCTGACGTTCCTCTAGGTTGGTCAGGTAAGAATTCCTCTAGCCAGGACCCTAAAGAAACCTCCCTTACTACGACTTCGACTTTGAGGTCATGAAACCGGTGGAGTACACTTCTCAACTGAGTAACCTTTTTTGAGTCTACGACCCTCCCTAACCCCCGTCCTCCTCTTCCCCTGCTGTCTCCTACTCTACCGACCTACCGTAGTGGTTAAGCTACCTGCACTCAAACTCACTTGAGGCCCTCAACCACTACCTGTCCCTCCGGACCGCACGACGTCAGGTACCCCAGTGTTTCTCAGCCTGTACTGACTCGCTGACTTGACTTGACTTGTGAAACATAGACCCCTTTTGTCTTGTACCCCGAAGGGTGTACCGAGTCACCACTTCTTAGACGAACGGTTACGTCCTCTGTGACAAGTTAGGGACCAGGTCCTTCTAGGGTGTACGATGTCTCGTTGATTCGTACACTCGACGTTGATGACTCAGACACGCGACCTCGGGCCCTTGGTGCTGATGACTCGTGTGCGTGGGACCTCGGTACGAGGTGTTGTCCTCTTCGGCGAAGTTACTCTTCGAAGGTGTGACGTCGATGTCCCATCGGAAACGAGGGATGTTGATCTCTTTTCGGGAGTGTTGTTACTTCTGAGTCGTGGCGGTTTTTCTTTCGTTCTTTATTCACTTTGACTCGCACTAAAAAGTCGTAAACGGGAACTAAGTTTAATGTTAAAGTTTTATACATCTGATTGCCATAGAAAACAGGTCACATCTAAAAAAGGGGGCTATGATACTAAGTAACTACGAAAAACGTAAACCTGTGTATCGTATACGAAGTATCCAACCATAGAACTGTTTTATTCACAATTGATACAGAGTCTGAAGTGAGGTATGGTGGTGGTTTTACAGAATAATTTTTTTTTTTTGATTTTGGTATGTAGATTCAGTCTCACATATAAAACCACACTCTGAATCCTACCAAAAAAATCAAACAAACCCCAAAGAAATCCTATAAATAAAAAATTAATTAAACATAATCTCAACTAAATGTTAGGATACAATCAAAGGCGACATGTCATTTCACTTAGTCAATATGTATATATATGTGTATATATAGGTAAAGAAATACACATATATATATATATTAAGTATATTTATCTATCTATCTATAGNTGAATCCTACCAAAAAAATCAAACAAACCCCAAAGAAATCCTATAAATAAAAAATTAATTAAACATAATCTCAACTAAATGTTAGGATACAATCAAAGACGACATGTTATTTCACTTAGTCAATATGTATATATATGTGTATATATAGGTAAAGAAATACACATATATATATATATATATTAAGTATATTTATCTATCTATCTATAGGTCATCAGTACATACCTACACTCAACTTGGTATTTCTTCCGACTCCCGGTTTCTTAATAACGAAAACTTGACGCCACGACCTTTTCTGAGAATCTCAGGGAACCTGTCGTTCCTCTAGTTTGGTCAGTTAGGATTTCCTTTAGTTGGGACTTATAAGTGATCTTCCTGACTACGACTTCGATTTGGAGGTTATGACACCAGTAGACTACGCTTCTCGACTGAGCAACCTTTTCTAGGACTGTGACCCTTTCTAACTCCCGTCCTCCTCTTCCCCTGCTGTCTCCTACTCTACCAACCTACCGTAGTGTTGAGTCACCTGTACTCAAACTCGTTTGAGTCCCTCTATCACTCCCTGTCCCTTCGGACCACACGACGTCAGGTGCCACAGTGTTTCTCAGCTGTGTTGACTCGCTGACTTGTTGTCGTCGTGACACAAAATCTAAGGAAAGGGTATACCACTAATGTCTCATGACTCGTCCCAAGGGACACGACTTGTCATCCAATAGTCAATGGACAAAATATATAGTCAAGTCAAGTCAGTGAGTCAGCACAGACTGAGAAACACTAGGGTACTTAGCGTCGTGCGGTCCGGAGGGACAGGTAGTGGTTGAGGGTCTCAAGTGAGTTTGAGTGCAGGTAGTTCAGTCACTATGGTAGGTTGGTAGAGTAGGAGACAGCAGGGGAAGAGGAGGACGGGGGTTAGGGAGGGTCGTAGTCTCAGAAAAGGTCACTCAGTCGAGAAGCGTACTCCACCGGTTTCATGACCTCGAAGTCGAAGTCGTAGTAAGGGAGGTTTCTTTAGGGTCCCGACTAGAGGAAATCTTACCTGACCAACCTAGAGGAACGTCAGGTTCCCTGAGAGTTCTCAGAAGAGGTTGTGGTGTCAAGTTTTCGTAGTTAAGAAGTCACGAGTCGAAAGAAGTGTCAGGTTGAGAGTGTAGGTATGTACTGATGTCCTTTTTGGTATCGGAACTGATCCGCCTGGAAACAACCGTTTCATTACAGAGACGAAAACTTATACGATAGATCCAACTAGTATTGAAAAGAAGGTTCCTCATTCGCAGAAAATTAAAGTACCGACGTCAGTGGTAGACGTCACTAAAACCTCGGGGGGTTTTATTTCAGACTGTGACAAAGGTGACAAAGGAGTAGATAAAGGGTACTTCACTACCCTGGTCTACGGTACTAGAAGCAAAAGACTCACAACTCGAAATTCGGTTGAAAAAGTGAGAGGAGAAAGTAAAAGTAGTTCTCCGCAAAATCGAGGAGAAGTGAAATATCATCACGCACATACAGTCAGGGTTAGAGGGTCAAATAAGGATGGAGGTGGAACCATTGGCATTCAAACAAAAGATACAGTTCACTGAGATAAAGACAAAACATTTGTTCAAGTAGACATGATAATAAAATCTAAGGCGTATATTCACTATAGTATACTATATAAAAAAAGAGACACACTGAATGAAGTGAGTCATACTGTTAGAGATCCAAGTAGGTACAACGACGTTTTCCGTAATAAAGTAAGAAAAAAATATCGACAACCCAAAAAGAAACACAACAAACAAATAAAGTGTGACTTATATCACTCTATGGGTTCTTCAGACTTTGGACGTTAGCCCTGGACTGGGACGGGTAGGACCCGAAATATGAACCTTTATTCAAGAAGGACACTTAAGGAGTAGGTCAAATGTCTAGATTTTTGAGTAGACTATCTTTCCAAATACTGATGTAGACCCTTTAGTAGAAGTTACATTTTGAATGTGTTTTTAATGTGACATCCTTAGTTTTTAAACACCCTTCTTTAAACAAATCTCGTGATCGAATATAGTAAGTGAAAAAAAAAAACCGACATCCTAGAATCATGGGGTTGGTCCCTAGTTTGAACGTGGGGGAAGGAACCTCGTACCTCCGAATTGGTGACCTAACGGTCACTTCAACGAGTGGAGAAAGAGACACTAGGTAGAGTGACTAATATCGTATACATTTAAAAAAGTGTGACTTTAATATGTCCTGAAGGGACCACCTGGTCACCGACCCTGGGGGTACGAGAGTTTTATCCCCCGGACCACGAACTGGGTACCAGTCCCTTGATCTAGGTGTATGGTGTTGACTTCTAGAACGTACGACGTTGACTTTTTCTAGGGTAGACGAAGTTGCTTTATTATTTCTTAGAAAATAAGAAATCAACTCGGTTTGTTTATTATATAAAAATTCTTTAACATGTTTATAAACCATATTATTTGGAACAATGGAACTATAAAATTCTTTACTTTGGACTCGTCCTCTCCTATAACAAGAGGTCAAAACAAACCAAAACAAATGAATAAAACTACTCTGATTTCCTCTCGGTATGTAGATGGTTCTTCTTTACACGAAACGGTGTGGTTTGTCTTCTCTAAAAACGTTTAAGTTTAAGTTTAAGAGTGATCCAAAATTAAAAAAAAAAGTCTATAAAGACTCATTATTGAAGAGGTTCCTCCACTCCCCTCCTCAAGAAGTTGTATCCCGTCCATCAACCCTTGTGGTTTTCTAGTGTCTATTAATTTCTTTGGTTTGTACAATTCAATTCCTTAAAGAGCGAAAAGGTACAAACCCTTCTACGTTCTCAGACCCGAGTAATTTTAGTAAGGAAACTATGCGTGAAGTGGATAGACCCCGGGTATAGGACACATAAGTGTGTACTCAAAGGAGTCACGAACGACAACCCTCACCGACGTCAGACTACCGACGACCTACCGTCCACAAGAAAGGATGGACTCAAGGAAGTCCCAAGTGATCAAGTGGTAGGTACCACCGACGTTAACGACCAATGATACTGTAGGAACAAATGGTTATACCGTCCTTTATGAATTAAAGAGTTTGAACTCTCACGTTTTGAGGATCTTCTTCTGCGTTTTTCTTTGGAGGAACTACAATCAAAACCGTTATTATAAAACCTATATTGTAGTTTTAATGTTCGTTGTTTTGGTTTTTATTTGTTCACCCTGATGTGGTATAATTTTTCGAGACGTGTTGTTTCCTTTGTTAGTTGTTTTAACAATGGTTGAGATTCGAGTGAGATAACCGGGGTGTTACCCGGTTGATTGACTCTCTCCTCCACAATTCCGTTCTTTATACTAAAATAGGTCTTTCAGTCGTCTAATCACATAGTTTTATTGGTAGAATTGAACTAGACCTACGACCAAAGAAAATATTTTGTCTCTCTCTTTCCCTCCCTCCTTCCCTTCATTTTTCGGGTAAATAGAACGTTTTATCCTCCCTTACACAATTATGAAGAAAAGACGTCGGAAAGTGTCCACCCGACCGAGTCTAACAGAGAGACACTCGATTTATTTCCGTGAAATCAAATTATCACTCCGTCTCCCCGATCCAAAGGACTCCGTCCGGTAATACATACTTATATTATTGCTTTCGTTTCCAGTTTCAGTTTCTTTGTCTAGGTTGTACCTCATTCTTGACTTGACCGAGAAGGGACGTTATTTTACTTTTCCGGTGGATACCTTACTCTCTTTTATAAACATTTGGTATATAGACCATTTCTTAAATATAAGTTTTATATATTCCTTTAGTATGTCGATTCCCTCCTTTTCGGTTTTGTAGACTAAAATTTTTCCTGTTTCAGGACTGATCTGTAAGTAGGTTCTTCTGTATTCTTACTTGTATTCATGTTCATATACTGTATTCATATACTTTTCTAGTAGTTGTAGTGATGAGTAATTCCTTTACAAATACGACCTGTGTTCTAATTACATATTATACTTATCGTAAAACATGTAGTCTTTGTCTTTTTTACGTAGCAAACTTCTATTGAAAATGTTATTATAGTTTTTATATTAATTCTGACGTTCTGGACCTACCATTTATGGTATTTGGTAAGAACCGTCCATTATTACTTTTGGACATATCTACTTGACATATGGCTTCTGATGTAACATTCCTATAGTAAGAGAAGTTTAGCCAGACATTTAGGTTACGTTAAGTTTGGTTATAGGTTCTACTCAGAAAACTTCATGAATTGTCTGAGATTTTACATATACTCATTTAGGTGGACGGTTACGTCCCTTGTGTAGAACCAGGACCTTCTAAGGTGTACGGTGTTTTCGTCGACTTTAGACACACGACTTTGATGATTTGGGTACGAGATTTCGGGTACTTGGTGTTGATGACTCGGGTATACGACGTTGATGATTTCGGGAACGTTGATGTCGGACACGAGATGTTGTTTTCTTCGGTGACGTCACTTCTCATCGGGGGTGAATGGTGTTGATATCTTTCGGGTACGTTTCGTTGTTTCTGAGTCACGTTAGTTTTTAATTTTTGAATTTTAATTTACATATACTTGTTTAAGTTTGTACACGATTAGTCCCTTCCCTTCCCTTCGTCTTTGTTACCTCCTCGTCAGTTCCTTTTAATCACGTCTGAACCCCGTCTCAGGACCGAGGAGGAACTCCTTATATATGTTATAGAAACTCAAGAAGAAATCCTTGATTCCGGATGTGAGTCCGTCTACTACCATTGAAGTCCTACTCGTGTTCTAAGGACCTCCTGGTGGGTGAATTGGAATGGTGTTTGGTCAGTCTTCTTTCAGTGTATGGGATGTCGGGAGTGGCGTTTAAAACGAATACTTTTGAAGAGGAGAGGAGCCTTGTAAACCCCTCAAACCCCAAAAAATCGTACTCGATGGTCAAGAGGAACAAACCGGGGTGTTATTTGGAAAGAGCTTAGGTTTTATTTATTTATTTTATCTTATTTTACGTATACTTTTACGTTTTGGGATTTTATTATATTTTACGTTCATTAATTCTCACTAAAACCTCGTCCTTTTACGTCGTCTCATTTTATTTATCAAGTCCTTGACCTATTTTCTCCTTGAGTGGTTATTTGCCCAGATCTTGTAACTTTTTTACTTTAACATGGAAATGAAATATGAAATGGTTTTTATTAGTTGAAGTCCATTTTACTTCTAGTACCGTAGGTCAGGATAGTAAAGTACGGTTTAGTCAAGTCAATTCAAGTCAGTGAGTCAACACAGACTGAGAAACGCTAGGGTACCTGGTGTCGTACGGTCCGGAGGGATAGATAGTGGTTGAAGGCCTCGAATGTGTTTGAGTACAGGTATCTCAGCCACTACGGTAGGTCGGTAGAGTAGGAGACAGTAGGGGTAGAGGAGGACGGGAGTTAGAAAGGGCCGTAGTCCGAGAAAAGTTTACTCAGCCGAGAAAAGTTTACTCAGTCGAGAAACGTAGTCCATCGGTTTCATAACTTCAAAGTCGAAGTTGTAGTCAGGAAGGTTACTTATGAGTCCTGACTAAAGGAAATCCTACCTGACCAACCTAGAGGAACGTCAGGTTCCCTGAGAGTTCTCAGAAGAGGTTGTGGTGTCAAGTTTTCGTAGTTAAGAAATCACGAGTCGGAAGAAGTGTCAGGTTGAGAGTGTAGGTATGTACTGGTGACCTTTTTGGTATCGGCACTGATCTGTCTGGAAACAACCGTTTCATTGCAGAGACGAAAAATTATACGACAGATCCAACCAGTATTGAAGGGAAGGTTCCTCATTGGTAGTAAATTAAACTACTGACGTCAGTGGTAGACGTCACTAAAACCTCGGGGGTTTTTATTTCAGACTGTGACAATGGTCAAAGGGGTAGATAAACGGTACTTCGTTTCCCTGGTCAACGGTACTAGAATCAAAAGACATACAACTCGAAATTCGGTTGCAAAAGTGAGAGGAGAAAGTGAAAGTAGGTCTCCGAGAAGCGGAGAAGTGAATGACGGTATTCCTACCACAGTAGACGTATAGACTCCAATAACTATAAAGAACGTCGTTAGAACTAGGGTCGAACACGAAGTAGGTCGGGTCGTAAAGAGTACTACATGAGACGTATCTTCAATTTATTCGTCCCACTGTTATATGTCGGAACTGTATGAAGAAAAGTATAAACCTGGGTCAGACAACAAGGTACAGGTCAAGATTGACAACGAAGGACTGGACGTATGTCTAAAGAGTTCTCCGTCCAATCCACCAGACCATAAGGGTAGTAAGAGTCTTAAAAAGTGTCAAATAACACTAGGTGTGTCAGTTTCCGAAACTGTCTCAGTTATTTCGTTTTTATCTACAAAAGGACCTTGAGAGAACGAAAAAGTTACTGGGTTGTCTACAACCGTTAAACTAGAGACCAAGGAGACGAAAAAGATTTTGGTCGAACTTGTAGACCTTCAAGTGCCAAGTGTATGACGACTTCGGACCGAACTTCTTAAAACTCGTAGTGAAATGATCGTCCACTCTACTCATGTTAACACGTCATCAAACTCGTAAGAAACCGTAACGGAAAGAAACCCTAACCTTACTTTTGACTGGAAAAGGTCAGGACACCGGTGACGACTCAAAAGGTTTAAACGACCGTATAACTCACATCGTGAAAGTGTCGTAATAGAAAATCCCGAACTTCATCGAGTTGACCTTAAGGTAGTGGAGGTGATCGAAACAAGCATCACTACGAAGCATTCCGGGTGAACTGAAGTGTAAGGTCCTACACCTATAGACGAAGATCCACTCACTAGTATAGTAGTACTAAGACTCAGTACTTCTAGAAAAAACATGTCAAGAAGACACATAAGAACGGTGGAGAAGAATTATAGAAGACGAAGACAATCTAGGTCTGGTAAAGATAGGAAATGACTCGGGTAGAAACGTACTTTACAAGGGAACCATAGAGATTAAAAGAACTTTTCTAGAGATCAGAAAGGGTAAGATAACAAAAGGAGATAAAGAAATGTAACTAGTGACTCCTTCCGAAAGAATAGAGTAGAACGATAAGAAACCTTGAGACGTAAGTTTACCCATATAGAAAGGAAAAGAGGAAACGAAAAGTGGAGAGAAGAAAAGTGTCGAGAAACATTCCGGAGGAGTCTCTCGGTAAAACGAAAATACGGAAAAAAAGAGGACCCCTACCAGAACTAGGGACAGAGGACGTGCTACAGTACTTGGAGGTAGGTATCAAGTAGTCCGTGAGACAGATAGTTTAGATCAGGGAATTCAGATAAAGAGTGAAGGTGGCACATTAACATTCCTTGAACTAAATCCAGTATGTACTTGCCAGATCACCAAAAGGGATGAAAGAAGTTAAATTCAGACTTAAACCGTTATTCCTCAAGTACTAGACTCGGTTGTAGGCGACCTAGTACCTTTTTCGTTCTCTCAAGGTCTTTTTGTAGATAAAGACGAAATAACTGATACGGTTTCGGAAACTGACACACCTAGTGTTCTTTGACACCTTTTAAGACTCTCTCTACCCTTATGGTCTGGTGGACTGGACGGAGAACTCTTTAGACATACGTCCAGTCCTTTGTTGTCAATCTTGACCAGCGCCTTGTTGTCTGACCAAGGTTTATCCTTTTCCTCATGTAGTTCCGATATATAACAGTGGGACGAATAAATTCAATATACGTCTCATGTAGTACTCTTTGTGACCTGACCTTCTTTGTGTTCGACCTTAGTTCTAACGGCCCTCTTTATAGTTATTGGAGTCTATACGTCTACTGTGGTGGGAATACCGTCTTTCACTTCTCCTTGATTTTCGGAGAACTACTTTCACTTTCTCCTCTCACTTTTTCAACCGAACTTCGAGTTGTAAGTCTTTTGTTTCTAATACCGTAGACCAGGGTAGTGAAGTACCCTTTATCTACCCCTTTGTCACCTTTGTCACAGTCTGAAATAAAACCCCCCGAGGTTTTAGTGACGTCTAACACTGACGTTGGTACTATAATTTTCTACGAATGAGAAACCTTCCTTGGTTGGATCTGTCGTATAAGTTTTCGTCTCTGTAATGAAACGGTTGATTCCAGGTAGATCAGTTCCGATACCAAAAAGGTCATCAGTACATACCTACACTCTCAACCTGACACTTCTTTGGACTCGTGGCTTCTTAACTACGAAAACTTGACACCACAACCTCTTCTGAGAACTCTCAGGGAACCTGACGTTCCTCTAGGTTGGTCAGGTAAGATTTCCTCTAGTCGGGACCCTAAAGAAACCTCCCTTACGACTTCGACTTTGAGGTCATGAAACCGGTGGAGTACACTTCTCAACTGAGTAACCTTTTCTGCAACTACGACCCTCCCTAACCCAGTCCTCCTCTTCTCCTTTTGTCTCCTACTCTACCGACCTACCGTAGTGACTGAGCTACCTGCACTTAGACTCACTTGAGGCCCTCTACCACTACCTGTCCCTCCGGACCGTACGACGCTAAGTACCCCAGTGTTTCTCAGCCTGTTCTGACTCACTGACTTGACTTGACTTGACTAGACTCGGTGTCAGTCGAGGGTTAGAACAAAAACGACTGACATATCTCGAAGAGGTAGAAACCGACGTTTCTTATATTAGTTAGACTAAAGTCACAACTGGTAGACCACGACAGGTACACATCTCAAGAGAACACGACAACCTTCTCATACAAAGGATACTGGTCACGTAAGAGAACCGTTTTGATAATCGGAAACACACCGTGACCTCACCGTTCGTCGTCTCTCTATTGGGTGCAGGTTCCAGTGCCGTTTATCCACCTCTTTTTCACCTTTTTTACTGTCTAAAATAAAAGAATCCAAGGTTTTAGCGACACCTGACACTGATGTCGGTGATTTAGTTTTCTGCGAACGAGGAACCTTCTTGTTGATACTGTTTGAATCTGTCCCATTAAAACGGTTGATTCCAGTTTGTATCAGTTTCGATACCAAAAAAGTCATCAGTGTATACCTACACTCTCAACCCGGTATTTCTTCCAACTCGTGATTTCTTGACAACGAAAACTTGACACCACGACTTCTTCTGAGAACTCTCAGGTAACCTGTCGTTCCTTTAGTTTGGTCAGTTAGGATTTCCTTCAGTTGGGACTTATAAGTGACCGTCCTAACTACTACTTCGACTTCGAGGTTATGAAACCGGTGGACTAAACTTCCCGACTGAGTAACCTTTTCTGGGACTACGACCTTTGCCAACTCCTGTCCTTCTCTTCCCCTACTGTCTCCTACTCTACCGACCTACCGTAGTGACTAAATTACCTGTACTCAAACTCGTTTAAACCTCTCTAGCACTTCCTGTCCCTTCGGAACATACGACGTCGAGTCCCCCAGTGTTTCTCAGTCTGTGTTGAATCGTTGACTTGTTGTTGTCCACCGAATCTCTACGTTTACGTTTTCGGTTTTAAAGTTTTCAGAATGTTCTTTTGTCTTGGTTATACAGGGTATAAGGATCCATTATCTCACAACACTCAAGTTTAGAACACAAGTGGTGTGTTACCTACACACTGAAACATGCATATTAAATTGGAGTCGGACAAAGAGGTAGACATTTACTACTAGTGTTCAAGTGGATTAAGTACCCCACGTATACTAATAAATCACTCTATCTTTATCTACATCTATATCTGAATCTATATTCCAAAGTAAATTTGTCACGAAAAGTACTTCTTTAACGATATCCCAAATCGATGACAACCCAACGTGGGTCGTCCGGACGTTCCGGACATGAACAGGTCGAAGTTCTAATTTTTTTTCTCGGGTCTCAGTAGTTGTCTCTGTAGTTTCCAAATTACCTGTCCTCTTAGACATCCTGTGGGGTGACACACGTCGTCTGTCACCCGTCCTGTACCGTCGTCTGAAGTGAGACCTCCGGTCGTTCTAACTCTCCCGTCTCTAGTCATCAATTTCCCCTTGAACTGTAGTCCAACCGAGTAGTCAGTGATCCCTTCGATCATTTTCCCATACGGAGAGTGGGGGGGAAACTATTTTTAGTGATCGACTTATGACTCCGTTCATGTATCCTTCCAGTCAGTGCACTCATCCTCTTCGTCGTGACCAGTTTATCCCCTAGATGGCTCTTGTTATCTTGTCGGTAGAACTCATTGAACTAGTGTGTCGATGATAGTAATGACAACATAAATAATATAAGAAAGACAACGTGGTCCTATTCAGAGAAGAAACGACATCTTCCAATTCCACTCTTTTCCTTCGTTAGAGAAAAATTAAGTCACGAGACTACCGAGATGGGAGGTACCAATTTGTATGTATCTTCGGAACGTAAGATCTATTTAAACACTGAGTGATAGTCCCCAGATTTAGTCGAACCTTGGAAGTCGAAGTACCGACCTATGGGTTCGTGAGTGACAGGTTGAGTAGTGATCCTTTACGGGTCAGGACCGGGAACCCCGTTCACCCGGGTCGGGAGAGTTCATAGTCCGGGTCCTATATTGTAGTCAACTATGGTTTTGAGGATGAACGATGACCGATGTGGTACTTTAACTAGCTCGACCCTCAAGAAGACCCCGAGAAGTGGAAGAGGAACGACTGATGAGGTAATTACCCACCATACCGGTTCCAATGACTGTACTATACACTTTCTGAGTTTCCATACTTTAACTTCGTCTTTTATTTAGGTTCCTGGTTAATACTTACTCCTTCTTTCTTAATCTTTTTTAAACTATACGTCTACCAGGTTCTTCCAGGAGGAAACCATAGTTATGGGTATTTACGACAGATAACACTGAACCCCGTAGATAAGATCCGTAGGACACCTACAAACTCCTCTTTTTTGTTTGGCACTACGTTTATTCAGGAAAGGTTTACCCTAAGAGAAAACATGCGTCACGTTTCCTGATCTTCATAAGATTTAATACCCAAAGTGACATTTAAAGTTTTTAAGGTGTAGTAAGTTCCCGTACCCCCCCTTCTTAACCTCCTTCCCTACCAATCAAACTCTATCTGTATAGGTGTGACGATATAAATTTTACCTACTGTTTGTCCCAGGATGACATGTCGTGCCCCTTGAGACGAGTTACAATACACCGTCGGACCTACCCTCCCCTCAAACCCCCTCTTACCTATGCACATATATATACCGACTCAAGAAAGGGACGAGTGGACTTTGATAGTATTGTGACAATTAGTCGATAGACACGAGAGACACAATGAGTCAGTACAGGTTGAGAAACGTTAGGGTACCTGATATCGAACAGTCCGAGGAGACAGGTAACCTAAGAGGTCCGTTCTTATGACCTCACCCAACGGTACGGGAGGAGGTCCCCTAAAAGGGTTGGGTCCCTAGTTTGGGTCCAGAAGACGGAACGTCCGTCTAATAAATAGTAGACTCGGTGGTCCCTTCGGGTTCTTATGACCTCACCCATCGGATAGGGAAGAGGTCCCCTTGAAGGGTTGGGTCCTTAGTTTGGTCCCAGAGGACGTAACATGGTCCTTAGTTTGGTCCGAAAGGACCACCGACTCTACCATTTCTTAGGTGGACGCTACGTCCTCTGGACCCAAGTTAGGGACCCAACCCTTCTGGGGGACCCTTTCCCTTTCCGATGGGTGGGATCATAAGACCGGACCTCTTAAGGTACATGTCTCCTCGGACCGTCCGATGTCAAGTACCCCATTGTTGCTCAACCTGTATTGACCTCGCTGAATCGTGATCGTGTCCGAGGTCCCTTCCTCTCTTGTGAACTTGTGTACCAATGACAAATCTCTTCGAATATCACATCTGCATTTTCTGTTACTTCAAAAGAAAGTGTCCATGCTATATGTCCGAGTCCACGAAGGTCTTGTATCCCTTTTTCATTGTGTCAGGTGTGACATTCAGTCTGTGGGGTTTAAGGTCGGAACAGTGAATTGTTTGATCAGGTTCAGTGAGTTAGGGTATGGTAGGGAATCGAAGTCAAAGGAACATAGTTCACACCTAGTCTTCTTACGGATATAGTATCCTACATACATATTTTATTCGAACACGTACAGTGACATAAATTTATCGATAAAAATGGTTCCTTATTTAGGGACAGACCGACGAACTTATCCTACTTGTTGTTAGAGACCCAACGGTCATGTTGGTACGACATCGACAAACCTGGTGAATGATACACTAAGAAAAAAAAAAAAAAAACATAATGTAAATAAATAAAGATTATCCTCCTATTAACGGAATGTTACAACACAACCAAAGACGGAGTGTAGTGGTACTTACTCGGTATCATATGTATACAGGGGAGGGAGAACTTGGAGGGAGGATGGAGGATGGGGTAGGGTGGGGAGATCAAACAGTGTCTCGTGGATCGACTCGAGGGACACCCTATGTCGTTGAAGGGTAACCGATAGACAAAATGGATACCATTACATATATAAAGTTACGACGAGAGAGTTAAGTAGGGTGGGAGAGGAAGGGGACGACACCGGTATTCCCAATAAGGATAGTGATTCTTGTTTTCCAAACGGAGATCCTTCCCCTGTTCCCGTCTCTACTGTCCTACACTCCACTTCTCATAATGGAGGTTCCAATACGTAGAACCATACGTAGGACAAAACTCGTCGTCCGTGTCAATTGAATTTGACCCCTGTACCAATCATATCACCCAGGTACTTTTGACCTTCCATTCATAATATACAGGACAGGTCCGTCAATTCTCGGTTCTTTCTTCTCTTCCTCTAACACGAAATTATATTACATTCTACACTTTCCACTTACAGTAATGAAACATGTTCTATGACCATTTCCCAAAGTGTCTTCCAAGTCACCATATCTTAGGTGGACGGTTCGTTCTCTGCACCCAAGTTAGGGACCCAACCCTTCTGGGGTACCTCTTCCTTTACCGTTGGGTGAGGTCATAAGAACGGACTCTTTAGAGTACCTGTCTCGTCGGATCGTCCGATGTCAGGTACCCCAACGTTTTTCAGTCTGTCTGAATCACTGATTCAGTGGTAATGGTTGGTGACTATCTTGGAGGAAAAAGTACCGAGTGGTAGAGAGGTTTAGTGACGACTTCTGGTCTTTAACCTCAAAATTAGTTAGACGTACGGGTTCCCGTTGGACGGTCCACTAGAATTAAGGTTCTCTTTTGGTTTACAGAAGGTCACTGGAACTTATCCCCATAAAGGTCTGATGGTACTGTTTGCACATTTCCGGACACTTCTGTTCGAGAAATTAAGGGGGATTAAGTCACACTTGGAGAGTGCGTCTAGGGACGTGCTACGGCGAGTTTATACCGTCGACAATATTGTAAGTGAAGTCTATAAAGATGTTGAAGTGGAGACCTAAGACACTTTCAAAACAGATGAGACCGACACTACCGTTAGAATTGTTGATACTCGAAGTTTATCTTACAGTTGATCGGACACTCTTTTTCTCGTTCTTCATTCCTTAAATTACAATAAGAACCAATGACCCCTCACCTTTCCTCTCCGAACTCTAGGGTCCTGTTTAGGACCGACCCCTCCCCTCCACCCTACTAACAGTATTAGTTTTGTAAATTATCAACCCAACCTAGAGTATAGTGAACAGTCAAACGTCGACCCTTTAGTTTTCAGATCTCTCTTTTAATATCGGTAGTAAATAACCTGTCAATCGTACACGACCCATGATGTGATACATTAATGTATATAACTATCTTAAATTTTAATTTTAGTGGGATTCTATCCACACATAGTAATAAAAATATATCGTCTACTCCTTTGTTTGAGGTTATCATCATTAATGGACCGGGTTCTAGTGTAATTATTTACCGTACCGTTCCAAAGATTGGTTTAGACCAGTAGGTCCCGACCTAGTAGAATGTACGTGTTCTAGTGGGTCTGGGTTTGGAACTTGAGGTTCTGGACACTTGAATCCAGGTATCGTTGTACGACAAAATATCTCGATTCGAGGGTCGGGTGTGGAGTGGTAAAGAGTCAGTATTTTGATCTTCCTCCGGGTGTCTCCATTATCCCGATACCACACCCACTAGAGATCCTTTCACTCTACCTTGTACCGGAACCCTTATCAAGTTTTCGTCTTTAAAATAAATAAATAAATTATAGGGATCACTGAGAAACATCGTGGACCGTGTATCTTCTGTTACTGATTCAAAACTCCCTTACTTTCTCACTAATTACTTCTTACTCTCAAATTAGTTGTCTTCGTCTCCCTGTGACTTTCTCTACGGTAGGAGACCCGAAAGGGACTCTATTTTTACTGTTGCATCAGGTCCCTCTGTACTGTTTTGGATATTGGACAAAGAAAACAAAGAAACAAATAAAACGAATTTGTCTGGTAGACTCCTTAGAGGTAGTCTAAGACTTCTCGGTAGTCCAAGATTTCCTCTCTGACTTCTTAGACTCGCGTTTCGTGTGACTTCGTGTCGACACCCCCTTTAGTCTGGTCAAAATTCTACAAACTTTACACGTACGAAAATGACAGAAGGATTACAATCACAACACAAAGGACTCTTTATTGACATACTAGTAATTTTACTTTCTTAAAATACACCCTTGGGAAGAAGGAGAGACGTATAGGGTGGGGTTGGGGTTGGTCAAATAGGTCTCGACCTTACACTCGACCAGGATTAGGTAATGAGGGGTGAGGGAGGACTTGGTAAGGAGTACGTATATCAGTTACGAATGTAACAATCTCTACACCACTCGGTTTAGACCTATCCAAATATAGTAAAACGGAGAGTCCAACTCATCGATCATCTTGGTTTCATGGTTTAGATGTGATGAGAAACAGGAATTTTAGTTTGGTTCGTCACTGGGAATTTGAGTTTACTTTACAAGAATGTGAGTATTGTTTAAAAAGAAGCGTCACAGAAGGTTAAGTACCAGTGGTTCGGTCCTCAGGGTTAAACAAATTGATAACCCTGATTATCAATTGTTTATCAATTGATAAACAAATTGATAGAAGGACTATAGTAGAGATAAATAGTATCGATATCTTATGAACCTGTAAAAAGTCACGGAGGTAGTGACTGTAAACTGAACCGATAAGAGTCAGGACTCTTTTCTTGAGAGTCGAAGTCAAGTCACTCGCACGAAATCGAGGGTTCTCTCACTGATAGGACTGTGACAAACGGTTCGGAAGACTTGCGTTACGATGTTCCAAGGTGTACTGGTACTAGAAGGGTCGACATCCTGTGAGTCGAATCGGTAGAGTAAAGACTTAAAGAAACCCGTAGGGAAGGGACTTGGGGAAGGGACAGGTAGAATAACTGTCTAAGGTTAGTAAGTCACACTTAGTGTAGGACGTGGTGGTCAATCAACGTTCCCGTTTACAGTCCCCGTAATACTTGGTCGGTCACTTTAGAACAACGATCTGTACGTTCAAACCAGAGACGAGTCAGAATTCTTATTCTTTTGTTCAGGGGATTTGACTCTGTTAAAAGACGTTTTTTAGACTAATGAAGTTCTACTCTGAGAGTAGGTCTGTCCCAAATGAGACTTATATACATGTAAAGTTGAAACCACTTCTGAGATCTTAACGTTTAGTAAGAACTTGGGGTAGTCGATATCCTCTGTACGATACCTCGGACCTTATATCCGATTAGACTGACCAGGTGTATTTCCTTTCAAGACTCTAAAAGGATAACACTCTGTACTTTGACCCACAGGGTCTCATCCAAACAACCCATGTTTTTTACGTATTGTATAAGGGTATCTGACAAACGAAGGAGAAGGTCAGTTGAGGACCTTTTCGGTCTCTTCAACCCCCCCCCCCCGTCTTTCACACATTTATAATTATTGATTTGAGTTCTGATTCTTAGGAAACTCCTTTCTCCCGTCAATATGGAATCCCCCCTTTCCTATAAAACTACGGGTTTTGTCGACCCGTGGTTTTCACCTTCTTACTGAACGTAATACCGAAAATTGAACACAATAAGAGGAGTTATGTTTTTAGACTCAGACAGTCACTAAGGGAACAGAGGGAACCGTTTCGTCATTGTCGGGGTTCTATGTTGTTCCCGTTGACTCTATTGTACACACCGGGATCGTGGGTCGATCTCATTCCACACATATTTTTGTTCACGTTAACCTGAACGGACCACCAGGTCACCAATTCTTAGACGGACGGTTACGTTTCCTGTGTCCAAGTCTAGGGACCAGGTCCTTCTGGAGTGTACGATCCCTCGTTGTTTCGGGTACAACGGTGTTGACGACTCGGGTACGTGGAATCTCCAGTACAAGGTGTTGTTCTCTTTAGTGACGTCACTCTCCGGGTGTGGGGTGTTGGTCTCTTATCGGGGTCGAACGAAGTTGATCTCTTTCGGGAGTACGTCGTTACCTCTTGTTCATGTCGGTATTTATTTATTTATTTTAATTTTTGACCACGTTGACCTGATTGGTCTGTGTCTCAAATAACAAAACAGAAGAAGAATATACATGGTTTCAAGGTTGACAGTGTAGACATGTACTGATGACCTTTTTGATATCGAAACTGATCTGCCTGGAAACAGTCGTTTCGCTACAGAGACGAAAAATTATGTGACAGATCCAAACAGTTTCAAATAGAAGGTTCCTCGTTCACAGAAAATTAAAGTACCGACGTCAGTGGTAGGTTTCACTAAAACCTCGAGTTCTTTTCTTATAGGCAGTGGTAAAGGTGAAAAAGGGGTAGATATAAGGTACTTCACTACTCTGGTCTTCGGTACTAGAATCACAAAACTTACAACTCAAAATTCGGTCGAAAAAAGTGAGGAGAAAGTGGAAGTAGTTATCCGAGAAATCAAGGAGAAGTGAAAGACGGTATTCCCACCACAATAGACGTATAGACTCCACTGACTATAAAGAGGACCGTCAGAACTAAGGTCGTACACTAAGTAGGTCAGGTCGTAAAGTGTACTACATCAGACGTATATTCAATTTATTCGTCCCACTCTTATATGTCGGAAAGAGTTAAAACATGAGGAGAGAGTTAAAACTTGGTTAAAAGACAAGGTACACCTCCGACTCGGTTTCACCTTTGTTGTGGGTTGACACCCACACAGACCACCACTTTCATTTCAGGTTACAACATTTCTTGTTATAACGTATCCTTGGACCTTACAATCCAGGTATTTAGTTCCGTTTAACCTACATCAGTTTATCTTCTTCCGTTCTCGCTTATAGTTGTAAAATCCTTAGTCACTTGATTTTACCTGTCCTTACCCACTTAAATTCAGTCTAATGGTAATATAGATGATGACACCCATCATCTATAAAGAAGGGAAAATCTTCTTTACTTCATCGGAAGTATCAGTTGTTTTCTCAGACTTTACGTCATAAACCCACGTCAGAGTTTTTGTTGTCTTACTAGAGCCAAACAAAGGTTCTGTTTGGTAAGTCGGAGTGTCATTAGGTTCAGATACGGGGTTGGTGATTACGGTTTCTTCGACTTCAGTTTACCAAGACACTTCTTGAGGTTCAGAAAGATCTTGATTGTGGTTTTTTTTCTACAAAAAGAGTAGTGTCTTCTGACCTTACTTTTTTGTCCTTTAGTTCTCTATGGACCTCATTGTCCGTTCAAACCGTAACCTCATGATTTATTTCGTCCCGTTTTTTGTCGCCTCCTATTATCAACATTAATTAAAGTCGGTTAAAGTCGGTTAAAGTCGAGAATCCCCTGGACGACGACGATTCAGCGAAGTCAGCACAGGTTGAGACACGCTGGGGTCTCTGCCGTCGGGTGGTCCGAGCCGGTAGGGACCTTAATAGGTCCGTTCCTGTGACCTCACCCAACGGTAAAGGAAGAGGTTACGTACTTTCACTTTTCACTTTCACTTCAGTGGCTCAGTACAGGTTGAGAGTCGCTGGGGTACCTGACGTCGGATGGTCCGAGGAGGTAGGTACCTTAAAAGGTCCGTTCTCATGACCTCACCCCACGGTAACGGAAGAGGAGAATCCCCCCATCGTCGAGACATAAGAGGTGTGGGTCGGTGTACTGTCTGTTGACACGTGTACAAGGACCTCTTCAAATTTGTATCGACACCGTCGGTTGAACCCGTTTTTCTTAAGACAAGAAGTTTATAGTTCCTAGATGCGAGACGGACGACTAACGGGTAAGGCTAGAGTATTTCTTCGTAGAGGAGAGTAACAATGTTCGGGAAGGGGGAGACCAGTTTCACTGGTCCCGGTCACGGACCAGGGATGTGAAGTAAAAAGAGATGGACCCTCGGTCTGTAAATTTTTTATTGATGCACATATCCTTTTTAATCTTTCACTCTTACGTACAGGATCTTTCCCCGAGTCTTTTTTTACACTTTTATAGTATTCAAAAGTAAGGTCTGACTAGGAGTTGTATCCCTGTCTGATTTCGTTATTTTTTGGTTGTTTTGGTTTTGTCGTGAGTGTTTTTGTCATTGTTTTATTTTAGTGAGGGATCCCTTCCCCTTCTTTACCTAAAGGTGTAATAATCTAAGTTTATAAGTTAAAAACATTTTTTTTTCTTTTTTCAGTGTTCCGTATGTTTCTTTATACTTTCGAAAAATTTATTTAGTTATTATTAACAAGGACTTCTTCTAGACTACCTCCTAGACGATCTCTTTTTTCAAAATTCTGTTGACAGAATTTCTACGAGTTTCCCGAAAGGTCTGGACCGGTTCCTCCTCCGCGGTCGGACCCTCAACTGTAAGGGGTGTTGTTCCTGTCTGTCCAAGGTGTGTTCCTCGGGTTCTTGGTCCTGTAAATGTGTCCCGACAACCAGTTTGACGTGTCCAAGGACCGGTCTCCTTGGTTGAGGTGGAAGTTAATCCAACAGGACTTATCTAACAAGTACTTGGTGTGGTTGACCGGTGACACCAGGGAAAGGGCCTACTAGGTCTTCTGCTTCGAAGGACCGGTCCTTCCGTTTTGTCGACACCAGTACCCCTGACATTGGTTACCACAAGCACAAGTTAAGTCAAGTCAAGTCAGTGAGTCAGTACAGACTGAGAAACACTGGGGTACTTGGTGTCGTGTGGTTCGGAGGGACAGGTAGTGGTTGAGGACGTCAGGTGGGTTTGGTACAGGTAACTCAGTCACTACGGTAGGTTGGTAGACTAGGAGACAGCAGGGGAAGAGGAGCACGGGAGTCAGAAAGGGTCGTAGTCCCAGAAAAGTTACTCAGTCGAGAAGCGTAGTCCAAGTACAGGTCCTCCACGGGTTTGACTTTCAACGCACGAGACTCTCACTCACCGGTACGGGTCTCAGCGTAGGAGTTCCGTCGTCGGTTCTAAGAGTGGAAACTGGTCGACTGGGACCGGAGAGGGTTCCCGACACCGTGACAGGAGGAGAGACTAGGAATGCTCACCACTGTCCACATGTCCCGTAAAACCGTTCCGGAGTCATTGGGCCGTATCGGTGGAGTTTGGGATACAGGTGAGGTTCCCGGCCTTCAATCTCGCGCGGTCTCCGGTTGCTCGGTCGGTACCGACGTTTTTGATTGGGCTCTCAGATGGAACAATGATTTTTCTAAAACCTACGTTTTTTTTTTTTTTTACAAGTACCTTGATTGAACTTCTTTCAGTTATGTTATTTACTTATTTTACCTTTATAGTTATATCTCCAAAAAAAATTGATTTTTGTTTGTCTTTTTTTTAAGACCTTGACTTTTTATGTCATTGGTTTTACTTTTTCGGTAATCTCCCTAAGTTTCCATCTAAATTCGTCCGACCGATGTTTTCGTCACTTGAACTTACTACTATCTTTAATAGTTCAGACTTCTTGTCGTTGTTTTTATATAGACACCATATAGTATTTTTATATAGTTTTATGAGTAACACCCTCAGGGTCTTCCTCTTCACTCTCTGTTTTCCTTCCCTCTCAAAAACTTCTTTATACTGTCTTTTGAATGTTTTAAACCACTTTCTATACTTATATTTATAGGTTTTTCATGTTATTTGACGTTCTACTTGTTCTATGGATAGAGAATATCTATTTGTCTAAAAGAAGAGGATCGGTTTAAAACTCAAGTACTCACTACTCTGGTACAGTAGACTCAGAAGACGCAGAGAGATGGGTAAGAGAAAAGGAGATTTGGATCCTGTATGTATCGGGTAGTCTCTAATTTAGCATTGTTAGTCGTACAGACTTTCCTTAAGGAGGTACAAGACTCCGACTATTTTTTTTTTTTTGTTCCTTTATATAGGAGTCAACGTTTCTGAAAGTCGATCACTTTGGCAGTAGTAAAGAGTTTCAAGGTAAGATCATCTACTCTAAGTTAGTTTATTAATCAATCATTATAATTAGTATGACGATTGATATTACAATACCATATAATATCATAATGTTGACATCAATATTATCATATTGTATTAGTTCATCATATATTTATTTATATTGTATTTATTTTCATGTCGAAAATATCCACAATGGTTACTGTCCATGTATAACGATATTTTAATATCTTTTCTCCCGAACGGGACTAGTCCCTTCGGTACCTTTTCAATTGTCTTCCTTAGTGTTGACTCGGTTTTGGATTACCTACTCCGTCTCCTTGCTACTCTATTATCTTCTTGTCCGTCTCTGTTATGGTAGATATTTTTACAGTACCAACTCTTTCACTGCCAAAATTGTCTGATTTTTTATTTAAGGTATTCGATCGCCTTCTTTCTCATCCTCCTTCAAAACTCTTCTGTTCTACGGAGATCTCTACCCTTTTGTATTTCATTTATTTAACTGTCCGTAATAATATAAAATAATGAAGAACATAATCCTATATTTAAGGATTTTATCAGTCCTTGTTATACTATGATGAATGATCGTATTGATATTTCGAAAGTAATTCAGGTAATTCCAACCATAACTGTTTTTATATTACCTGTTTTTTTTAGTTTAGATTACCCTACTACTTTGCCAAAACCTCTACCTATCATTATTAACGTGTCGTTGTACTACCATGAATTAAGTGTTTTGACATGTGAATTTGCACCAATCTTACCATTTAAAATACTATACATACAAAATGGTATTATTTTTTTTAAATTCAAGTAATATCGTCTTATGAATACAGGGGTTTACTAGATCATAAACTAGGATAACATCTTAGTATTCTTTAATTATAGTATCGTTTACCCTGTGTCCCTTCAACCTACAGAGAAACCAATTTCAATACGTATCGAAGATATAGATAAGTGACCTTTTCTGGGACTACCACCCTTTCTAACTTCCGTTTTCTTCTTCCCCCGTCGTCTCTTACTCTACCGATTTATCGTAGTGATTAAGTTACCTGTACTTAAACTCGTTTGAGGTCTTCTATCACTTCCTGTCTCCTTGGACCACACGACATCAAGTACCACAGTGTCTCATCCTGTGTCGAATCGTTGACTTGTTGTCGTTCGAAGACGTAGATTTGAATGTCGACACTAGTGACACTCAGATAATTGGTTCGCTACCCGATGAGTTCGTTCTCCTAGTACTATAAATGTTTCACTGTAAACTGATAATCCTTAGAGAAGGTATAATTACTAGAGATTACTTATACTTACCAGAGTGTAATACCCAAGTAAATAAGGTATTCAATGAGAACTCGTTGTTAATACTCAGTATTATTTTAAAGACAAGTGTAAAGGAAGAGATTTTGAACAAGAATCTAAAAAACCGGGGACACGGAACTCCGTACACTCTAGAATCAACGGGCTGGTCCCTGGTTTGGACACGGGGACGTAACTCTTGTGCTTCGAGGGGACGGTCTTTCCAGAGTCAAGAGTGGTTGAAAATTAGAATGAATAAGGTGATGGGAACGTTATTTTCGTCTGGTAATATTATAGGGTATTTAGGTACTTAATCCAACAGAAACGAAGGTCCATTTCACCTGTTCCTTCTATAAAGGAGTTCTAGACGGGTGAGTCTTTTAACAGTAAGGAGTGAGAAGAAGTCCCATTACTTCGATATTTGCGACTTCGTCAACAAAAGTTAGTCAGGATTGTGTGTATGTGTCTTCCTGACACGTTTAGTCTGTCAAAAAAGTGGTAATCAGTAGGGACTTCTTTGGCATTCACGCCTAAAGTTTATGACATTGTCGTGTCGTGTTGTCCTTCTCGTACAAGGTATCCAATTCTCACATTTGACGAACGAGGATTTTAAATAAACGCGGAAACCCCGGTACAGTATTCACGAGATTATATCTGAGGAAGGCATAAATTTTCCTGCAAGTTACCCAAGTGGTTCATGAGGTTCGAAAAGAGTTCGTGGGAAGAAAACGTTCGAAAAAAGGTCTGTTTCGTTCCTCAGTTCCTGGGAGTGACAAAAGGTGGGATATTTAAATGTGGGTGACAGAATCTAGGGGTGTGTGACTTTACCTTTCAAAGTAGAAGAGAGGGACTCCTGGATGTCAAGCCCTGTATGAGAGTGTGAACGTGTACTGGTCTATCCTTGAAATCCTTGGGTTATAAATTTATTGTCACGGTAGTGCATCGGACAGATGACTCGTGTAACGCCCCTTTATGTTCCGTAAGTCGCAAGACCTTGTATAAATGAGGAAGTAGTATCGGATCCAGGAGAGGCAGGGTCGGGTCGGTGATAAGTCGGAAAAGGATGATTCCTGTTACCTCGACCACTGGTCCGGTTCGTCTCTACAACCAGAACAACTTTGATGTCTTGGTTTCGAAAGTGTAAGGAAAATGACGTCGACGACCGGGACTAAATGGGTACGACACCGTTACATGAGGTCGGTTACGTTCTGTGAATCGGAGAAGAGTGCCTGGTAATTTAGTCTAAGGTTCAGAAAATATGTTAAATTAACACGTACGAGTCAGCGAGCCAACACAGGGGAAACGCTGGGGGGGGAAAAAAACACTGAGAAATATTAGGGTACTTGACGTCGGGTGGTCCGAGGAGACAGGTTCCTTAAAAGGTCCGTTCTTATGACCGCACCAAACGGTAAAGGATGAGATCCCCTAGAAGGAGTAGGTTCCTATCTTGGGCTCAGAGAACACAGAGGACGTAACCGTTCTCCTAAGAAATGGTGAAGTGGTGGACCCGTCGGGGTATGTTGAATCAATACTTTCAGAATTTCTTTCCTTAATACAGAGTAAACCGAAGGAGTTCGTCATATACTGGATCTTCTCGTCTCTTTGATACATTAACATATAACTAATGTAATACTTGTGTCCCGACCTAATATTACTGTGTGATCTTGAGTTCATACGTTTTTGTAAATTTCCGATGGTTTTTGAAATTTTACATTTAGATTGTAAAAAGTTTTTATCATAGGGTGGATCTAGATTTAGTTCCAACGAATATAAACAACGGTGTGTCTTATATATAATAATTAGTGTACCTCTATACCTCAGTATTATACATTGTCTTAAATATATCAGATACGTAATATTCGATTTTGTAAAATTAGGAAAGAATGAGTTCAGGTTCAGGTTTTTGTTTTTTAATTACGGGAATCATTTTTCTTTTTAGGACTGTGGTTATTCTAATATCTAATTCTAAACGGGTCATACTTGTTTTTAGAGACTTGCAATTTTCGAACCCAAGAGATCACCACCACCAAATGAGTGATTCAGTACAAACTGAGAACGTTGGGATACCTGACATTATGGGTCCAAGGAGACAGGTACCCTAAAGGGTCCGTTCTTATGACTGTACCCAACGGTAAAGGAAGAGGTCAGCTAGAAGGACTGGGTCCCTTCTAGTTTGGACCCAGAGGACGTAACACCCGTCTCGACGAAGACGGGTGTGAAAATCTTTTCTTTTCTGTAGTACTGACTCTCAGATCATACACCTCCCTTTCAAGACGTTTCTTTTGAACCCCACGATAATGGTTCACCTCCTATCGTCCGTTTTGGTTTTTATAAGTGATGTAGGGTAGGGAACTGAGAATTTGAGTATGCGTGACAAAAGGTTAGTATTTGAAAGATTCCAAATACTAATTATATCGGTTTTTGTAAATTGTTTTGGGTTTTTCTCTGGTAACCGTCAGGGGAAGGGACGGAGTTGATCGAAGTCCCGATCCCAAAATGTTCACTTCAGGGAATAGAAAATCGTGTTGGACTTAGGACGGTCCTTTAAGACGTTAGTCACATAGCTTACCGTCCAAAGTTGTAGTTGGTTGTATAGAATTTATTTTATCATCCATTTTACCTTTTCTCTGGTACAAACACAATACACATATGAGTTAGTACAGGTTAAGAAACGTTGGAGCACCTGATTTTGAGTGGTCCGAGGAGAACGGCACCCTAAAAGGTCCGTTCTTATGACCTCACCCAACGGTAAAGGAGGAGGTCCTCTAGAAGGGCTGGGTCCCTATCTTGGGAGAAGGTAGAGGACGTAACTGTCCACCTAATAGATGGTGACACGGTGGACCCTTCGGACAAACATGACATCGATCAAAAATATATACACACTAAAGTGACTGAAACAAAAACCGACACGACCCAGAAATAGCGACGTACCCGAAAAGAGATCAACGTCGCTCGTCCCCGAGGAGAGATCAACACCACGTACTCGAAGAGTAACGTCACTGAAGAGTGGAAGGTCCCGTGTCCGAGATCCCGTGTACTCGAATTGTCAACACCAAGGACCCGAGATCTTCTCGTGTCGGAATCATCGACGCCTAGTGTCTAATCGACGAAGTGTCGTACAACCTAGAAGGACCTGGTCCCTAGTTTGAGTACAGGGGACGTAACCGTCAGTCTAAGAAATGGTGAACTGGTGGTGTGAGGACGACATCGATCAAAATTAATATAAGAAGGAGGTTTATACAAGGTAAAACGGGGGGGAAACAGGTCTTGGAGACGAATTGACTTGAGAAATGTTTGACCCATCGGGTTTAATTGTAAGATCTGTCTTCTTTATGCTCGAGTACCACCCTGAAGGACCTGTCAAAAAGTAGAAAGGGAGAAGGTCCGAAAGTACGAAAGATTAAAGTACTAGTAGAGTGATGTTATTACGAGATCCCGAAGTCTCAGGGAAGTCACTTCGTAATTGGTATAGGGGGGAACTATCAGTCCGAGTAAGTGAAATCCATTTTTATATTAGGAGGAAAAGAACGAAACGGTTCACGTTCTCTTAAGGTTAACATTGGTATTTACACGCAATTCCTTCGACAATGTGGTGTCTTTTGTCTCCCTATCGGTCTTCTCTTTATATACAGGTCACTTTAACAGACCGGTTTGTGTTTGAGAAAGAAGAGAGATTACCTTACGATGACCTACGCACTCAGGGAGTTCGTAGAGAGTTCTTTGCAGGTAATAATCAAAAGTTGATCTGTCTCGTCTTTTACTTTACGTTTTTTTTATTTATGTCCTTTAAATTACTGGGAAGAACAAAAGACGGAGTATAGAGAAAGTAGACTTTACAACGTGATATACTGAAGGTGACTTTACCTTGTAGAGTGAAAGAAGGGGGTCACTGTACGTCTATTGATCTATTGATAAGTGGGGTGTATTGATCTCTCTATGAAGTACGTTTTGTGGTTCGATAAGTCGTAGGACCCCTATAAAAAAGTTGAGTAATATCGGATCATTTTCACTTTCAGTGAGTCAGTACAGGCTGAGAAAAACTGAGGTATCTGATATGTCAGGTACCTTAAGAGATCCGGTCTTACGACCTCACCCATCGGTAAGGGAAGAGGTCCCCTAGAAGGGTTGAATCCCTAGCTTGGGTCCAGAGGACGTAACGTCCGCCTAAGAAATGGTTGACTCGGTGGTCCGCTGGATAAGGTTAGTCAAAACGGTAGTGGGTCCAAAGAGAAATAACTTTCGACCCAATCAATCGTTCAATTCGTTTTTACGACTGAGACAACGTTAGTACCTCGTTCCGTGGAAACCTGAAGACCGGATTGTTACTCCTTGTCTGTAGTTCTTAAATCGAACCCTTGAAGGGACCGTAGGTTACCAATCCCGAAGTGGAAGGTTACTTCCCCCACGTCCAATCTAAGGGCCAGTCCCTGAAATCTAGGGTGTACGGAGCACCGGTTTTTTTTTTGTTTTGTATTTTGTTTTTATTATAACATTGTTTAAGTCTTTTCTGAAATTTTTACCAAGTATGGTTTTTTTTTTTTCTTAGATCGAAGGTGATCCATCTAGAATCAACCTCTTCCTTTACCGTTGGACGAGGTCATAAGAACGGACCTCTTAGGGTCCCCGTCTCTTCGGACCACCCGACGACAGATACCTCAGTGTGTCTCAGCCTGTACTGTCTTCGTCGAATCGTCGTCGTCGTCCATTTAGAATTTACAAGAGTGGTGCGTGTGTGTATGTACCATTAATATCCTTCACTAGTTATACCATTAAACGATAGCGAAACTTCACTTTCAGGGAGTCAACACAGGTTGAGAAAAGCTGGGGTACCCCACATCGGGTAGTCCGAGGAGACCCTAAGAGGTCCGTTCTTATGACCTCACTCAACGGTAAAGGAGGAGGTCCCCTAGAAAGGTTGGGTCCCATATGTATAAAGTTTTGTAGTACAACACGTGGAATTTACATTAAAAACTACTAGTTGACTTGAAACTATGTCGACCTCCCATCCTATCCGGACTAATAAATGGAGTACAAAGATATAAAGGGCAAAAAATAGAAGATAATTTGAAATGATGTGTTATGTCACCATGCTAAGTCACAAAGTCCTTGGGGTAGGTATACGAAGTGAGTGGGATAACACTGTGCAATTGAGATAAAAGAGGACTATCTCAGTCAACTTACTGTGACTCTTAGGTCTTTATTTAAGAATGTAAAAGCCAGCTGACTTAAGGTTGTTTCCCCGGTTCTGTCAAATTACCCTCTTAAGTTATCAAAAAAAGTTGTTTACCTTGTTAACCTGCATGTGTACGTTTTCTCCCTGTAACCTGGGAACGGAGTGAAGTATATGTCATTGATTGTGTTTTACCTAGTTTCTGGATTTACATTCTCAATTTTGACATGTTGACCTTTCCTTTTGACATGTTGACATGTTTCCTTTGTCCGTTTAAAATCAGTGGAACCCAATCCGTCACCGAGGAATCTGCCTGTCTTTTTCGTGTTCATCGTTTTGTTTTGTGACTTCTTGAACGGACCACTAAGTCCTAAGTCAATTGTTAGTGGGATTGACCGAACCAATTCTAAGATATGAAGGTTACGTCCCCCGTGTCTCAGGTAGGGACCAGTCCCTTGATTCCAGGATCGTCGATACACCGGTATTTTCTTTAATTATTTTATTTTACAAAAATTTTCAACACACTTTATTTATCTATGTAAGTCAAGTCAAGTCAGCGAGTCAACACAGGCTGAGAAACGCTAGGGTACCTGACGTCGTGTGGTCCGGAAGGACAGGTAGTGATTAAGGGCCCCAAATGTGTTTTAGTACAGATAACTCACTCACTACTGTAGGTTGGTAGAGTAGGAGACAACAGGGGAAGAAGAGGGCTGAAGTTAGAAAGGGTCGTAGTCTCAGAAAAGTTTACTCAGTCGAGAGTCGTAGTCCACCGGTTTCATGACCTCAAAGTCGAAGTTGTAGTCAGGAAGGTTACTTGTGGGTCCTGACTAGAAGGAATCCTACCTGACCAACCTAGAGGAACGTCAGGTTCCCTGAGAGGTTCTCAGAAGAAGTTGTAGTGTCAAGTTTTCGTATTTAAGAAGTCGCAAGTCGAAAGAAATATCAGGTTGAGAGTGTAGGTATGTACTGATGATCTTTTTGGTATCGGAACTGATCTGCCTGGAAACAACCGTTTCATTACAGAGACGAAAACTTATACGACAGATCCAACCAGCATTGAAAGGAAGGTTCCTCATTCACAGAAAATTAAAGTACCGACGTTAGTGGTAGACGTCACTAAAACCTCGGGTCTTTTTACTTCAGTCGGTAACAAAGGTGACAAAGGGGTAGATAAAGGGTACTTCACTACCCTGGTCTACGGTACTAGAAACAAAAGACTTACAACTCGAAATTCGGTTGAAAAAGTGAGAGGAGAAAGTGAAAATAGTTTTCCGAGAAATGAAGAAGAAGTGAAAGACGGTATTCCCACCACAGTAGACGTATAGACTCCAATAACTATAAAGAGGGCCGTTAGAACTAAGGTCGAACACAAAGAGGGTCAGGTCGCAAAGAGTACTACATAAGGCGTATCTTCAATTTATTCGTCCCACTGTCATATGTCGGAACTGCATGAGGAAAAGGATAAACCTTGGTCAGACAACAAGGTACAGGTCAAGGTTGACAACGAAGGACTGGACGTATGTCTAAAGAGTTCTCCGTCCAGTCCACCAGACCATAAGGGTAGTAAGAGTCTTAAAAGGTCAGATAACACTAGGTGTACCAGTTTCCGAAACCGTATCAGTTATTTCGTCTTTATCTACAAAAAGACCTTGAGCGAACGAAAAAGCTACTGGGTCGTCTAAAACCGTTAAACTAGAGACCAAGGAGACGGAAAAGATTTTGGTCGAATGTCAAGACCAAAGGAGCCACACATACGGGTCGTCACCCTAACGACCCAGTATTCCGTCAAGATAAACGTTAAAAAATTCCTTAGAGGTGTGACAAGAGGTATCACCGACATGATCANTTTTTCTTAAGTAAACTTAGTCAAGACTACTCTACCTACTTTGACCTCGGCTAATATGTCTCACTTCATTCGGTCTTTCTTTTTGTGGTTATGTCATATGATTGTGTATATATACCTTAAATCCTTCTACCGTTACTGCTGGGACATACGTTCTGTCCCTTTCTCTGTGTCTACACATATTACCTGAAAACCTGAGTCTCCCTCCCTCTCCCACCCTACTAAACCCTCTTACTGTAAGATTGTACATATGATAGTACATTCTTAACTTAGCGGTCAGATATAGACTACGTCCTATGTCGTACGAACCTCGACCACGTACCCCTACTGGGTCTCTCTACAATACCCCTCCCTCCACCCTCCCCCCAAGTACAAACCCTTACGTACATTCTTAATTTCTAAAATTTTAATTTTTTTTTTTTTATTTATTTTAAAATTTTTATTTTTTATTTTATTTTATTTTATTTTGGTCGAATTTGTAGACCTTCAAGTGCCAAGTGCATAACGACTTCGGACCGAACCTCTTGAAACTCGAAATGAAATAATCGTACACTCTACTCACGTTAACATACCATCAGACTCGTAAGAAACCGTAACGGAAATAATCCCTAACCTTGTTTTTGACTGGAAAAGGTCAGGACTCCGGTGACGACTCAAAAGGTTTAAACGACCGTATAACTCACGTCGTGAAAGTGTCGTAGTAGAAAATCCCAAACTTGATCGAGTTGACCTTAAGGTAGTGGAGGTGATCGAATATAAAGTAGTTTCGAAATTTTTAACTTGAAACTTCCCGTGAGAGTTCTTACAACTCTCTTAAGAGATCACCAGGTTTCTAATCCTCGAGACACGAAGTGACGTCCCTCGTCTCCAAGTTAGGGATCAGTCCCTTGATTCTAGGGTGTCCGGTTTTTCACACCGGTTTTTCTTTTTTTTTTTTCTTTCGCCTTTCTGTTGGGTGTCTTACCCTCTTTTTAAACGTTTAGTATATAGACTATTTCCTGATCATCGGTCTTATATCCGAAGGGACCACTGAGTTTGTCATTTCTTAGACAGGCGTTACATTCTCTGGGTCCAAACTAGGGACCCAGCCCTTCCATGGGACCTACTCCCGTACCGATGGGTAAGACATAAGAACGGACCTCTTAAGGTACTTGTCTCCTCGGACCACCCGATGTCAACTACTCCAGTGTTTCTCACCCGGTGCTGACTCGTTGACTACGACAGTTAAAAAAAAATATCGGTCTTATATACGTCTTAAGAATATTGAGTTTTTATTTTTACTTTTCTGTTATTAATTTTGTTGGATTAGAATTTTACGTATATTCAATTTATTCGTCTTCTTGATTTCTCGGAGAGCTACTTTCACTTTCTCCTCTCACTTTTTCAACCGAATTTCAAGTTGTAAGTCTTTTGGTTCTAGTACCGTGGGTCAGGGTAGTGAATTACTTCACTTTGAAGTACTTCGACTTTGAGGTCATGAAACCGGTGGACTCCGCTTCTCGACTGAGTAAACTTTTCTGGTACTACGACCCTTTCTAACTTCCGTCCTCCTCTTCCCCTACTGTCTCCCACTCTACCAACCTACCGTAGTGACTGTGTTACCTGTTCACAAATCTACCTGAGACCCTCAACCACTACCTGTCCTTCCGGACTACACGACGTCAGGTACACCAATGTTTGTCAGCCTGTGCTGACTCGTTGACTTGACTTGACTTAGAATTTTGACCGTTTCCCAAAGTCATTTGTAAAGACGTTTCTATATGTCTGTTATTTGTGTACTTTTCTATGGGTTGTAGGAACCAGTAATGTCTTTACGTTTAGTTTTAGTGTTACTCCCGAAGGGACCACCGGGTCACCATAGTTCTAAGACGAAGGGTTACGTCCTCTGTACCCAACTTAAGGACCAGGTCCTTCCCTCGTTGATTTCAGTGCACGGTGTCGACGACTTCGGGAGCACGAGATCTCGGACATGAGACGTTATTCTCTTCGGTGGCGTTACGCTTCGGACGCGTGGTGTTGTTTCTCTTTGGGGGTGAACGGTGTTGATCTCTCTTCTTTTTCGAGTTCGTCGTTGCTTCTGACCCTTGTCGGTTTTTATTTATTTATGTTAATAAAAAAGTTTTTTAGTGTCACTGTATGGTGAAGTGTGGGTGATCCTACCGATATTATTTTTAATCTTATTTTCAATCTGTTATTGTTCCCAACTTTTCTTACCTCTTTAACCTTGGGAGTATACAACGACCACCCTAACAGTTCACCTCTTGACGAGGTCCCTCGTCAAACTGTAAAGGAATTTTTGGATTTGTCCATCAATGATAGGCCATCAACAGTAAGTCAGCGATTCAGTACAGACTGAGAAACGTCGCGGCACTTGACGTCGTATGGTCAGAAGGGACGGAAAGTGATAGAGGACCTCAAATGAGTTTGAGTACAGGTAACTGAGTCCCTACGTTAGGTTGGTAGAGTAGGAGACAACGGGGGAAGAGGACGGAAGTTAGAAAGGGTCGTAGTCCCAGAAAAAGTCCCCCAATCAACAAACGTAGTCCACCGGTTTAATAACCTCGAAGTCGAAGTCGTAGTCAGGAAGGTTACTTATAAGTCCCAACTAAAGGAAATGTTAGGTCGTTAAGGTGAGGCCTCGCATGTAGCTTTTCTTTACTTTTGTACACAGATGTGTTTTTGAATATATATTTAACAAGTTTATTCATAATAAGTCCCTTAAAGGACCGTTAAGTTAAGTCACCAACCCTGAGGTACGAAGGTGACGGATCCCCGTTCACAAACTAAGGGCAAACCCCTTGAATCTAGGGTGTTTGACACACCTGTTCAGTTTTTCTTTTTTTTCCTAATAAGTACTATCGTTTTTTTACCTTCATTGGGTCTATCTACAAGTAGTCAACTACTTACCCATTTGTTTGCACGACATAAGTATATAATCTTATAATAAATCGTATCCTTTGTTACTTCATAACTATATACGATGGTATACCTACTTGGAACTTTTACAACTCCCCCATGTCTCTAAGAAGACCTTCTTTATATATATAAGTAAATATAAATACATATAAAATTTTTGACTCAGTGAAACAACATGTTGTCTTTAATTGTGTTGAAACATTTAGTTGACATAAAGTTATTTTAAATTTTTGATGAATTAACCGGTAATTATGTTTTTTAAATTCATTTAGTCCTATGAAATTACTACATTAATAAAACATTTATAATGGTATTTACATTATGTATTTATGTATACATTTATGTATTAATACATTTAATACCACGAATTTACTACATTTAATACTACATTAGGTACATCAATAAAAATTTCGAGTCGTTATATTACAATTCCTATTTTCATTCAGGGTCTACGTAGATGCATCATGCTAAAGTTAATACAAAAACACAAAAAAAATTATTCTATCTTTGAGAAAATTACTTTGTGTGAATTATTTAATTTACCGTAAGATAAAGGATATATTTCATTTGACTTATTAGGCAAGGGTGGAACCCTCCGTGTTCATCATCTTCCGATTTTTATATTAAATGGGAGTCTTCCTACTAAGACCGTAAACCTCCTCGTTTCTTACGACTTTGGTTCATTATCCAAAGGTTCGTATACCCCCTTTCAACCTCTAACCGACTCAACCTTTCAACCTCTCTTCACTGAAAGAATGAAAGAAGTCGAGTTATTTCTTTAACTAGCCCTATCTTTAGAAACGTAAAAAAAGACATTTAAATTTTATAAAAAGATAACTTCAAAACAGTTAAAATAAACATATAAATAAAATAAAAAACCACATGACCTAGAAGTAACGAGTCGCGTGAAAAGAGATCAAAGTCGTTCGTCCCCGATGGGAGATCAACACGACGTACTTAAAGAGTGACGCCACCGAAGAGAGTAAAACCTCCGAGATCCCGCATACCCGAAGTCGTCGACACCGTGACCTGAGTCATCGACACCAAGGGTAAGAGATCTCGTGTTCGAGTTATCGACACCACGTGTCCGAATCGACGGGACGTACACCCTAGGAGGGCCTGGTCCCTAGTTTGGACACAGAGGACGTAACCGTCCATCGAGGAATGGTGACTCGGTGGTCCCTTCGGGGAGATCTCTCCAAACTTTCCGTGCCTCTTACTCATTATCTACAAATTAGTTTGAATGGTCATATTAGTAGAGTGGTCAATTCAGTCGGAAATAAATTTAACGTACATACAAATAATTACTGGAGTCCGTACAACGTTATATGACTCAGACAAACTATGAAGGTAAAATACCTCTAAAAATATGAAAATTGGTATTTTTACTCCGAAGGGACCACCGAGTCACTATTTCTTACGTGGACGGTTACGTCCTCTGTCCCCAAACTAGAGACCTAACCTTTTTAAGGGACCTCTTCCTTTATTGTTAGGTGAGGTCATAAGGACGGACCCTTTAGGGTGCCCGTCCCTTCGGATCGTCCGATGTCAGGTACCCCAGTGTTTCTCAGTCTGTGTCGAATCGCTGATTCGTTCTTGTTTGGCATTTTTGTGTATGTTTGAAAAGGATCACTTAAAAGTAGAGGAGGTACAAACTCAAGATACGAAAAGCGTAAGAAAAATAACTTCTGCGAATAAATAAGCCAAAAAGAATTGGTACGAACGGTTTCAAAGCAGTAGAATTACCCCAAAATCTCATCTTTGAAAAGTAAAATAAACCGTTAAAATCACTAAGGAAAAAATTAAACAAGAAAAGGGAGTGGTGGGAGTAGTTGTACAAAACAGATGAAATAAAATATAAATAAAACGATAAAACCAAGGTCAAATTCGAGTCCCGAAATAATTGACTAAAGGGTCACAAACACACACAATCAGAGAGTCGATACAGACTAAGAAACACTGGGGTACCTGACGTCGGACGATTCGAGGAGACAGGTATCTTAAGAGGTCCGTTCTTTTGACCTCAGCCAACGGAAAAGAAGGAGGTCCCCTAGAGACCTGGGTCCCTAGTTTGGGTCCAGAGACCGTAACGTCCGTCTAAGAAATGATAGACTCGGTGGTCCCTTCTAAAGGTTACAAATGTGAATATATAATTTCGTGACTATTGTTAAGTAAATGTCGACAAGTAATACCTTTACAACTACACTACGACTATAGGACTTTATCAGTACTGGGGATCTGCACCTACTCTTTACCAATTCGACCCCAAGTGGTGTCCCGAAACTGTTTTGTCCTGGAACGTTCGATGTACCGACCCATCGGTTCTTAGATGACAGGATGTGTGATCCGACTAAGACCAACGTGGTTTTGGTCTTACCCGGGATCCCTCTGCCTTAGTCTCTCTACCTAGTTGAAGGGAATTCTCTTCTTCGAGGTGGGGGTCCTATATTGTGGTCGGGGTAGGTCCTGAGAAGGATAGACGATGGACGTCGTGGTACTTCAGACTTACCTAAGTGAAAAAAGACCCGGAGTAGAAAAGGTACGGGGAGGTATGTGTAAGGCCAAAACACAAATGAGGTTGAGAGTCTTCTTGGAACACACTTTGGCCTATAGAACCTTCATTCCGTTTTATCTTCCCCATTGGTTCCTCCCGTGATACTTAGGTGACGGATCCGTGACCTAGATCCGTCGTAGGTCCTTCTGAAAGGACGGTTATTCGTCCTTAGTTCAGGAGGAAGGTAGAGTTTGTCGTACCGAGAATCTCATAGTTTACAACCCCCAGGGCAATTCAAGACGGCTTCCTACTGTCTTCCTCCATCTGTCTTTCATGTCAGCTCAATTCAAAAAAGGTTCGCTAAAGTCACATTCTTCTCACCCCTAACACTTGTAGTCTAGCTACAGTCCTCACAGGTCCTTTAAGGGAATAACCGCACTTATATACGCACGTACTTACACACACACAGTCCACTTAAGTTAAGATAAATTGTGTATACAGGTCCTGGTGACACAATGTCAGGTACCTATGTCCCTTCGTCTTCAGTAGTAGTGTCTGAATCCCATGAGTGTAAGATGAATAAATTTAATTAAACGAGTTAAGTGTAGGAAAAAAAAAAAAAACCGACACGATTCAGAAGTAACGACGCACGTCCGAAAAGAAATCGACACCGTTCGTCCCCGACGAGGTGCCGACGGTGTGCGCGTCCGAAGAGTAAGGTCACCGAAGAGAACACCTCGGGCCCGAGATCCGTGTGTCCGCAGTCATCAACGTCACGTGCCCGAACCACCAGCACCGTGTTTCGGAATCACCGAGGAGCCGTACACCCTAGAAGGGCCTGGTCCCTAACTTAAGTATAGGGGACGAAACCGTCCGTCTAATTGACATGGTGGTCCCTTCGAGAGCTGAGTGTAAGATTACCTGCACATACTTTATGAGTCTCATTTGTCTCTTTTAAGGGGTAACACCCATTCCCGATACCAACTTGAAGTTCTTCTGACTGTAATTGAGGAGGAAACAGAGGTTATACCAGGAGTAAAGAGGACGAGATTGGTGGCTAGAGGTACCAGAGTCATTCTGGTCCATTCAGACTTACCGATCCTGGTTTCCGCCCCCCGTCCCCCCTCGTCCCCCAACGTCCTACCCTCTCCTGTGTCTGAGACCACTTCCTCTCCTTCTGAAGGACGGTCAACCCCTTGAAATTCGGATAGGAAGTCCTCCTCTATATCTCTCGGTTTCCGGAAAAAGTGAACACACAGACGTGACTTACCTCCCCCTGGACACAGGGACCCCCTTGTCTATTCTACAACTGGAGACTACTGCACCTCTCAGTCCTTTACCCTCTCTAAATTTTAGTCCCTCCTCATGACCCCATTTACGTCCCTCGGAGTCCAGAGAGGATTCTCTCTGTCTTGAGGGAATGACAGGAAGAGGTCGATACCTAGACTCAGTATCTGGGTCCGATGTCTGATCTTAGGAACGGGACATAGTTATGTATCGTTTTAAGTCCGAGTTCCCTGAGAGGGTCACAATATCCCAGTCCGTCTAAATGTGTCCGACTACCCGTAGTCATCCGACTCAGACACTCCCCCTCTTACGGTTGAACCGGGGCCTTTTCTTTTGGACTGAGGTCCTGAGAGGGCGTGTCTTATGACGTTGATGGGAGGATACAGTCCGTGGACATTTAATTGAAACTGGTCTAAGATGATGTTGTGAAAGTGGAAACAGACACTCGGGAAGTAGAAGTGACCGACGCCTTCGTTGTCTTTGTTGAAATTTGTATTTATATAGACACTTTTTAAGACAGAAGGACTTTCCATTTAGAGAGTCGGGGGAGAGGAGGTGAAGGTTACTGTGGTTTATAATCACTTGGTACCAAAAAGGTCTTTTTAGTTCCTTCTCCAGTCCTCTTTACCTCGTTCCCACTGTTCTATAAAATGAACCCAACCCTTTTCAGTCAGTGTCCGTGCTTAAAGGTTGTAGAGTTCAGTAAATCGGGGTCACTTTGAGAGCTTTAACACGTTTAACTCCCTGAAAGGACCACCAAGTCACCAATTCTTAGATACGGAGGTGATATCCCCCGGACCAAAGGTAGGGGTAAGCCCCTTAATTCTAAGACGTACGGTAAACCATACCGGTTTTCTGTTTTTTCTTTGACACTTTTAACTTCGGGTCCCTCCGATTGCTGAACTTTCCTCCTGTATCTAGGTCCGGGAGAGAGACTGAAGGTGGGGGTCACACAGAGATGGTGGTACTACCGGAGTCTAGAACCTCTAAGACAGTTTGAGGAATGCAAACGTGTCGATTTTCTCTTCAATTACCCTCACAGTCTTCTCATCCACCAAGTCATAAATATCACTTACAGATTTGTGGTCTGAACCGAGTTCTCGTCTCAGTAGTGAAGTAATTAAACGGATAGGAGTCCCAGATCGTGAAATAAACGAGTAATTATAAAATACTTGTCTATGTACCTAGTCCTCTCTATCCTCACAAAATTCTTATCGATACTTCAAGACGATTGTAAACTTTCTAATTACCTAAGAAGGTTACAGACATGCTTAGTGATTTAAACAAATAAAAAAAATTGTCTCTGTCTCTTTTTCTCCAGTCCGGCGTTGCTGGTCTTCTTTCTTCGTTCCCTTTTATTTATAAGGAATACTTCTTAATACGGGTTTAATAAGACTCATTTATTTAATCCGATATAACGTTCTTCCAAAAGTCTAAAGAATGAAAGAAACGGGTCTAAACGGGAAGTGTGACTAATCTATATATTTTAAAATTGACTTTTTGAAGATATACAGTTCGGGACTAGATTTAAGTAAGTGGAGAGGGTGGGATCTAAAGAGGTTGTAGTTGATGTTTACTAGAGAGACTCCATGGTTCGATGGGTATATTACTCAGTTAGACATAATTTCGTTGGTAATAACGGTAGAGGAAACACACGGGAAGGTTTTGACTCAAACGAAGACATAAAACAGTGACTGAGGTCACCTAAAGGTACATTCACCGTGTTTTTGTTAGTAGTATTTTAATAAAGGAGACGGGGTTAGTTGTTCATAGGTTGGGGGTTGTTCCGAACATACGTTCTTTTTACAGAGGCCACGAGTGTTCACGGTCTTTATGTCTTTAATACTGAAACGTCGACCTTTGACTTTTAGAATTTGGTTCGACTTGGAGATGTCAGTCTCATATCTCATAGTAAGGGGAAACGGGATTGACGGAATAGGTATCAGAGTAGGTTTGGTCGGAGTGTTTACCCAAGTCTCTATGCTCACACACGTGTGTGTATGAGTCAGTACTGGTTGAGAAACGTTGGGGTACCTGACATCGGACGGTCCAAGGAGACAGGTACCCTAAAGGGTCCGTTCTTATGACCTTACACAACAGTACGGGAAAAGGTCCCCTTAGAAGGACTAGGTTCTTTCCTTGGTCGCAGAGGACACAGAGGACGTAATCGTCCGTCCAAGAAATAGTCGACTCGGTGGTCCCCTTCGGAGGATCTCTATACACATCTCATCCGGTTATACGATTCCTGATATTTGTCATTCCCCTCGGTATCGAATCTCGTTTCGGTGTACACTTACACGACTTATAAGGTCGAATTAAGGTAGTTACCGTTGGGGACGGAAACCGGACACCTTTGTCGGAACCTCTATAGAGACGTTGACCGTCTTTCGTATCCAATCCCTACAGTGGGATCGGGGAGTAGGTCCTTGATGAGAACACATTCACAACTCCGTCTCATGTCATAGAACGGGCAAGACTCAGGTCTAGTCTAACAAGATCCGGAGTGTAGTAACCATATTGGATGGACCACGGGTAGGCACCTAAGAGTTCAAAGGACGAAGACTGATAATACTTTGTGTTACAATATTTTGTTCTGAGCACAGTAAAGGAACCTTCAGAAAGTTTTGATATAAGACCATAAGGTTTCTTCCTGAAAACATTAAAAAAATTTTAATTTATACCGCCCCCCGCCCCCTCACTTCTTACATTGTATTCTTCCTATTAATTTTTTTTTTTTTGTCGTCGAAGTCGTGAGGGATCCTCGAACCATCTTTACGTCGGGAACCCGGGTAGACTCTTACAATTGTTCTGGGTGAACCTCCTTAAGGGACCGCCAGGTCACCGATCCTGAAACACGAAAGTGACCTCCTTCTCACCCAAGTTAGGGACTAACTCTTTGATTCTAGGACCCCCCCGCCCCCCGTTCTGAGGAATAACTACACGTAAGAGTAAAGTGTTTAACAACAAACAACAAGTCAACGCTTCAGCACAGACTGACAAACACTAAGGTACCTGACGTTGTCTGGTCCGAGGAGACAGGAAGTGATAAAGGACCTCAAATGAGTTTAAGTACGGGTAACTAAGTCACTACGGTAGGTTGGTAGAGTAGAAGACGGTGGGGAAAGAGGAGAACGGGAGTCGGAAAGGGTCGTAGTTCTAGAAAAGGTCACTCAGTCGAAAAGTGTAGTTCACCGGTTTCCTAACCTCGAAGTCGAAGTCGTAGTCAGGAAGGTTACTTATAAGTTTCTACTAAAGGAAATTCTAACTACCAAACTAGAGGAACGTCAGGTCTTTGAGAGTTCTAGAAGAGGTCGTGGTGTTAAACTTTCGTAGTTAAGAAATCACAAGTTTAAAGAAATACCAGGTTGAGAGTGTAGTCATGTACTGATGTCCTTTTTACTATCGAAACTAATCTACCTGAAAACAGTCGTTTCACTACAGAGACGAAAAATTGTACGACAGATCCAAACAATATCGAGGAGAAGGATCCTCGTTCGTATAAAATTAGAATTCCGACGTCAGTGACAGACGTCACTGAAACCTCGGGTTCTTTTATTTTAGATCGTGACGAAGATGAAAAAGGGGAAGATAAGCGGTACTTCACTATCCTAGTCTACGGTACTAGAATCAAAAAATTTACGACTCAAAGTTCTGTCGAAAGAGTCATAGGAAAGTGAGAGTAGTTTTCCGAGGGATCAAGGAGAAATAAAAGACGGTAATCTCACCATAATAGACGTATAGACTCCAACAACTATAAAGGGGACCGTTCGAACTAAGGTCGAACACTAAGTAGGTCAGACCGTAAAGTGTCCTACATTAGATGTAAATTCCATTTCTTCGTCCCACTGTTATATGTCGGAACAGTATAAGGAAAAGGTCAAAACTTGATCAGTCAACAGACCAAGATTGACAAGACCAAGATTGGTACAGACCAGGATTGACAACAAAGAACGGGGGGTTATGTCCAAAGAGTCCTCCGTCTATTCCACCAGACCATAAGGGTAGAGAAATTCTTAAAAGTTCAAACAACACTAGGTATGTCAGTTTCCGAAATCGTATCAGTTACTTCGTCTTAACTGAAAAATATTCCCTGGAAAAAAATTAACAAAATTTCTCACTGAAGGGGTCGTCAGGTCACCAACCCTGAGACGGAAGGTTACGTCCCCTACACCCAAACTAAGAACTAACCCCTGGATCCGATGGTGTACGGTACCACACGTCGGTTTGAAAAAAAAAAAAATTCTTTTGTCATTATCTACCGATTAATGAAAAATTAAATTTTTCTTTTCATTTTTAAATTTGACCCTCTTGTGATTTTTACCTTTGTGTATCTGAGGTGTAGTTTACCTAGTACTATCTCGTTTTCTTGGAATTGTTACTTTGGTTCTTGTGAGTCATAGTTCTTTTTAGTTATCGTTAGATAGACTTTCGAGTTCTGCATAACTTTTTTCTATCTCCGAAACAATAGATTTTGTGGACGACCGAAGTAACTTTATTTTAACTTTCATTTTCTGAAACTTCGGTAACCTTTATCCTGTTTTCGGAACGATTTTTTTTTAATAAATTTTTTGTCTTGTCGTTAAATTTTTTTTTACACATAGACACTGTGTGACAACCCACTGTTTTCTTAGTGTCCGCGACACCGACTAACGAAGGGTATAGTTGTGGTCGTTAATAGATACCGGGTCCTTTCTAAGGAGGAACTTGAAAAACCATACAGACCTATAGAGTTGTCACTAATACGTCGAAAAAATTCTCTATTGTTGGGCCTCTACACCATGTATATATGTTTCCTCATAGTGAGCCGGTAATTTTTCTTACTTTATTACGGTAAACGTCGTTGTAACTACCTGGGTCTCTGACAGTATGACTCACTTCAGTCAGTCTGTCTCTTCCTGTTTATAGGACACTGTAGGGAATGGACACCTGAGATTTCTCTTTACTATGTTTACTTGAATGGATGTTTTGTCTTTCCCTGAGTGTCTGAATCTTTTACTTGAATTCCAACGGTCACCCTCCTCTGTCAATCTCTCAAACCCTTTCCAGTGCATGTGTGATGACAGAAGTTTTACTTATTGGTTGTTCCTGGATAACATATCGCGTACCTTGAGATACGTCACAATATACGGTCGGACCTTCCCTCTCCCCAAATCCCCTCTTACCTATGTACATATACATACCGACTCAAGAAAGTGACAAGTGGACTTTGATAGTGTTGTAACAATTATCCGATATAGGGTTGTGTTTTATTCTTCAAATTTCAGACTTCTTTTATTTTTCTATTGTTTGGTCCTTTCCTTCTCTACCTTCTTCCCCTCCTCCCCTTCCTTTTTCATTTTGGTCTTTTCTGACCCACTAGGGTTCATATATTTCTCGAGACTTGCATGCCCGTTGGACTTCTTCTTTTTGTTCTCTCCCTGAAGGGACTGCCAGGTTACCACTTCTGAGACTTGAGAGTTGCGTCCCGTACAACGACCGGTTTTAGAACCGGAAGGGACGGGTGGTTTCGGTTTACTTTTTATGCCTCTGTCTCACACCTCCTTTATGTATCTACCGGAAATAAGATCGGACTCCTCTCCCCGTGTGTCATCCGAGTACGGAGTTCCTGACACGGGGCGGGGGTAGAGGTACTCCTTGGATCCCCGAATATATTCAGTGGTCGAGTGTCAGTCCTCAACGACTACTCCTCGTTTCGACTATCCTAGAACTAAAGAAGGAGAACGTAACGAAGTTTCTGTCAGTAGTTGACCGTAGGTATTGGGTCAGTGACTCAGACCGTCAAGTCCCCCGTGACGCCGGAGGGAAGACTATACAATTGATGTTCCCCTTCTCACAACATTCCCACTCGTGGTCTATTCCCTACATAAATCGTACCTCAGTTTCCTTTTATTCACACTTCACACCCAGGACACGACAACGACGATTCAGCGAAGTCAGCACAGGCTGAGACACGCTGGGGTCTCTACCGTCGGGTGGTCCGAGGGGGCAGGGACCCTAAGAGGTCCGTTCTTGTGACCTGACCCAACGGTAAAGGAAGAGGTTACGTACTTTCACTTTTCACTTTCACTTCAACGAGTCAGCACAGACTGAGAATCGCTGGGGCACCTGACACCGGGTGGTCCGAGGAGGCAGGTACTCTAAAAGGTCCGTTCTCACGACCTCACCCCACGGTAACGGAAGAGGCATCACCTGTCTTTTCGTTTAAATCAATGTCTGTACGTCCCAATTCTCGTCAATTTCAATTTTTTTTTTATTTGTTTCCTCCCTACAAGTCCGGACGAGTGACAAGAGAAATTTAAGAAACAAGAGTCCTTTCCCTTTGTCTTTTTGAGTAAGGAGAAAAAGGGAAAAGTGACGTTGTCCTCGTGCCCAAGTTAGGGACCACCCTTTGATTCTAGGGTGTACGACGTGACTCACCGGTTTTTTCTTTCTCTCCTTTCTTTTTGTTCTCTTACAATTTCCGACCCACTTGTGAATTCCAATGACTTAATCCGAGTGTCTGGGAACATCGACTCTCCCCTAAAACTACGACTGTTCAGTCGGGACACGGTTTACCTTGGAGTTCTATTCTCAAAACCCCCTTCATGTTTTCTTGTCGAAATCCCTTAAGACTCCGACAGTCACCAATCGTGAGAAGGGAAAGTGACGGTTCTCATGCTCAAACTAGGGACCAACCTCTTGATTCTAGGACGTTCGATATGCCGTGACGGTTCTTTTTTTTTTTATCGAAATAATAAAACGGTCGCCTCAAAATGTCGTTACCAAGTTCCCAGTCCTACGACTATTCCTAGTCCAAAATGTCTCCAGGACGGAAGGAAATTAGGTCGGAGTCCACCAAAGGACTACTTGAAGACATCAACAGTTTCAATAGTTTGATACTGGAAGAGAGATCTTACTTCTTACGAAGTAATTTATCAAGCAGAAGGTAAAGGACTTCTAAAATCAAGACGTCTTCTCGAGAGTCAAGACAAGTCAAGTCAGTGAGTCAGCACAGGTTGAGAAACGTTGGGGTACTTGGCGTCGTGCGGTCCGGAGTGACAGTAGTGGTTGAGGGTCTTAGGTGCAGTTAACTCAGCCACTACGGTAGGTTGGTAATAGGAGACAGTAGGGGATGAGGAGGACGCGAGTTAGAAAGGGTCGAAGTCCCAGAAAAGTTTACTCAGTCGAGAAGCGTAGTTGGCCGGTTTCATAAGCTCAAAGTCGAAGTTGTAGTCAGGAAGGTCACTTGTGGGTCCTGACTAGAGGAAATCCTACCTGATCAACCTAGAGGAACGTCAGGTTCCCTGAGGCTTCTCAGAAGAGGTTGTGGTGTCAAGTTTTCGTAGTCAAGAAGTCGCGAGTCGAAAGAAGTGTCAGGTTGAGAGTGTAGGTATGTACTGATGACCTTTTTGGTATCGGAACTGATCTACCTGGAAACAACTGTTTCATTACAGAGACGAAAAGTTATACGATAGATCCTACCAGTATTGAGAGGAAGGTTCCTCATTCGTCTTCTCGAGAGCCTATTACAATATACACAGGGAACTCCGTCTTGGTCTTTTGACAGGGTTCCGATGTGATAACAAAGAACTAACGAAGAAGGAACAAAGACGTAGGGGAGGAAGGGACTAAGTCAAGTCAAGTCAAGTCAAGTCAACGACTCAGAACAAGTTGGGTACCCCACGTCGTGTGGTCCGAAGGGACGGCCCTCGGTCGTACTCCTTGGGGCGGGTACCGTTTCCAGTACTCCTTCCTTCGGACTGTTTTACGTTCCCGCACTAGTCCGAAGTCCCCCTTGGGGACTTTAAAGGACTCTTAGGTGGGGGTTTTGGTCTCAGACGGACGACATGATGTAATACGAAAAGTAGGTGAGAAGATTGTAATTGTCCCCCGATAGGGGGGTGGTGGAAAAAGACCCTCACCAATTAAATCTTGAAATCTATTATTCAGAGGACCCGTATTATCTCACAATGTTAGGTTTGGGGAGACTACCGAAAATTCGGACGGACGTCCTTAGAATGTCGACCTGGACACTAACAAACGCCGGAGGGCTGACTCTCCGTGTCCTTCGAATTTTGTAGGATCCTTACGTGCCCGAAGGCTCCTCAGTTCTAGTAATCTTATTTTGACTAATTCGTAAAGTAACAACTCGGTTATGAACGACGGTTTAAAAGCATAGAAAATAAACAACTATGTCAAGTCAAGTCAAGGTAAGTCAGCTGGTCAGCACAGGCTGAGAAACGCTGGGGTACTTAGCGTCGTGCGGTCCGGAGGGACAGGTAGTGGTAGAGGGCCTCAAGTGTGTCTGAGTGCAGGTAGTTCAGGCACTACGGTAGGTCGGTAGAGTAGGAGCCAGCAGAGGAAGAGGAGGACGGGGGTTAGGGAGGGTCGTAGTCTCAGAAAAGGTTACTCAGTTGAGAAGTGTACTCCACCGGTTTCATGACCTCAAAGTCGAAATCGTAGTAAGGAAGGTTTCTTGTGGGTCCCGACTAGAGGAAGTCTTACCTGACCGAC